>JAGFMF010011690.1:5983063-6005369 GCA_019455555.1 Galemys pyrenaicus | reverse complement strand
CCCCCCTGGCCGGCAGCAGGGATCGAACTCGTGCTGCAGTGGCTGCGGTTTGCTTCGTAGTGTGTTGCTTAACCCACTGCGCCACCAGGGGAGGCCCTGCACATTAAGTTTTAACTCAAAATTTAATCTTAAGAATTTCTCCTAAGAGAATAACCTAAACATTATGCAAGATAGTATGTGCGAAAATAACTAAAGAAACTATTATAGCCATATACTAGAACACTGCAGCAATCAAAGTGATGTATTTATTGAGATGAAAATATGTTCAGGATAAATTATGTGCAAAGGGTGTTATATAGCTATGTAAGGTGATTCCACATTTGCCAAGAACAAAGGTAACACATGCCCGGCATGCACAACACACTTGTCACGCACACCTGGAGGGGCACATAGCAAGGGCAGGATATGCCAAAATGTCAATCTTAAATTATTAACTCTGGGTGGTGAGTTGGCAGAATTCTTAGTTTATCTTTTCTCAACATTTATTTTTCTACTATGCACATTACTAACGTAAGAAAAGATATAAATGGGATTCAGACTTTTCAATCACATATACCCTTAAAGGCAGTGTGTGTTGGGGTGTTGGGGCTTCCCCAGTGTGTTTGAAGCACATGCCCCAAGAACTCTATTGCTTATTCCAGTGCTTTCTAAGTGTATTCCACAGTGTGCTCCACAGCTGTTGCACAATGTCCAATTGTCAGATATGCTAGGTTAAGATGTTAACCTCCTACAAAAATTTGTCACATGTCCCCAGGAGGAAAACATATGACACACACATATGACATACATGGAAGCTTTGACATCCTGCACAGAGGTTACACGACTTCTACTAAACATATTTGAGGAAATTCCAGGATAAAACCTAAAAAACAATGATTGTTCAAGTGACCTATTTCCAACAATGAGCTGAACGTTTCTGTCCTATTTCCCTAGCTTGAGAATGGTTCATCTCAAAAAAGCCCCACATTTATCATATTTTTATGTTCTCAAGATTTAGATTCTTTAAACATAATGTATATCTTGTTGTCAGATCATTTATAGCAGTGTTTTTCAAACAAATTTCAATTAGCAGACTGAGGAATCAACTTGGTGGTCGATTTTTTTTAAATATAAAATTATCACAGTATAGTAAAAGTTATGTTTCTGTGAAAATTTTATGTCTATAATCACATTTTATATATATATGCTTGTGTGCACTGGTCACAATATACAATATATTTTACTACAAGTTGCAATCAAAAAAAGTGAAAGTCACTGAATTAAAGAGATGAATTTATTGGTAAGTAGATAAAATCAACATCTATTTCAATATACCCAGACCCTTCTCTGCGTATATATAAATTAAAAGTTATCAAAGCAATACAACCAGCTAGATCCCCAACTTACACACAAGTACCAAAAGTTTGTCTAAATAGGGTGCTATGAATTTTTCTCCACTAAAATGCCAGTTTAGCTTAAATATAGTACTGAGGTTATTACAAACTCGAATTTCTCTACCTTCTTTTTGTCTGAGGTTCCAATTATCTCCAAGGACATTCTCCTTGCACCCACACCTTGGTCCCAGCACCAAGCAACTCTTCACAGTGCAACAAACACCCACCATTCAAAGGCATTCCCCAAATTGTGCTTAGGATTTCAGAGGAAGAAAAGGTCAGAAGCTCTACAAACCTGAGGTAACTGAGGTAGAATGTGGGACTCTCCAGCACATCTTCCATATGCCCCAAGTTTGCTTTCCTCCTCCCCACATCCCAGCTCAAACATGAGAAAGACACTTGCTCACTAACAAGTTTTTTTTTTTCATCTGTATCATTCATTAGGAGGTATTACCTACTAAAAAAAGAACAGCAGTCAGTGTATCATTTTTCAGACCTCCCAAGTCACTGCAATAAAAGAAAAAAAAACAATTTTATATCTGTATGTCTGTGTATAAATGTGTACATATGTGTGTGTTTCACTGGCTTTAATGTTGGTAATTTGCTACTGATAAAATCAAGAGCTGTTTTTATTACCTGACAGCTTTTCTCATGAACTGTTTAGATATAAATATTCTAAACGAGTTTCTCTGCATCAAGAGAGACGTCATCAGTGCTCAGAGAAGCATGATCTGTGGTATCTCACATTAAATCAGGAACTCAGGGGAAAGAATGTCAAGACTCAACTCTCTGCTCTTACCAACCTCACCATGTCCCGCGAGGCTATGAAGAGCCTGAGGAGTACAGTCACAGAAAGCTCAGTAAAAGCTGCTCTAAGAAGTTCCTCAAACATCTGTAATATGATACAGACATATAACCCTCAGCATCACTCACTTGGGCAGGATACAAACTGGCGCGCTTAGCGGGATTCCCATCACATGGAACAAACCTTAGCCAAGGCACTAAATTCTCAGGCGAAGCAGGTTTTTAGTAAACTCTGGCGCAGCTCCAGCAGCCCTGGCTACAGGAAGCGTCTCTGTGCCGCGCCCTCGAGGTCTCAGCATAACCAGCTTGCGCTAATCGTCACAAAGCCTGGCTATCACCTCGTTTTAGCAGTTTTAATCCACATCACAGGCCCCAGGTCCTATGAAGACTTACAGGGGAAACTGGCTGCAACAGGAATGCCCCTTCAACTGGTCTTCTCACAGAGTGGATAGGCCGAGTCACAGCAAATGCCTGCCAATTGTCCTGGGCTTACCTCTTGCTTTTGTGTACGAGGATAAGTTTGGGAGGTTCAAGTAAGGAATAGGGTTAGAAATCATTTCAGCATATACTTTCCAGGTTCTGCCAGACAACCTTTTATTACATTGGAAAAGCAACACTAGGCACTAGGATCTTGCAAAATATGTTCTGACCAACTCTAAACTTTCTGAAATTAAAAATACATAACCACATCTGTAAGGTTTTTAATGAACAAAAAAGTTAAATACAAACTTTCTTATGCAAAATAGATTATTGTATAACTGGCAACCTCAAAGCCAAGTACTAAATTTTCTTTCACAAATTTTCAGTAGGGGGTGAAATGGGAAGGATGTAAATCCTAATGAGTATAAAACTTAATTTTGGCTTTATATATAGAAAAAAAAAAACCTTTGAGGAAAAATAGCTTTAAATTGAATAGTATCTTTTGAAATAAACATCTCAGGCCAGTCTTTAACAATTCTGTGACTTACACTCAACCAGATCTGGGATGTAAATGAAGATTTAGGGTTGACGGTTACTTCAAATCCAGTTACCAGAGTAGCCAAGTCACCTCATTTCCAGAAAGGGAAGTCTCTTTAAGATGACCAGGACACTCTTCTGAAGATGCTTGGGTGGTCAGAGTTCTGGGCCACAGTCCCACTTTTCCACGACATGGTGCAAAGCGGTGATGTCAGACTTCCTCGCAAAGAGTCGTCCACTGCTGCCGCCGCAGCCACCACCGCCTTGCTAGATCCTCAAGCCTCCAAAGAAGTGAGAGCCTCCAGCTTCAGGTTGGCAGTTACTGCTCCAGCATCAGAGAAGTTAATTAAAACTTCCTTCCTCCCCCAACTGATTTCCCTTCTTATCTTCAGCAGGGAGTGGTGCTTGATTAACATTCTTTTCAGAAATAAATAGTTCAAACAAGTCATTCAGAGCTAATTATAAAAGAGCAGCAGAGACTAGCCACTGCCTATAATGTTTGCAAATGAGTGAGCATTGAATGAATACACGTGAACAAACACACAGAAAAAACAAATCACAGAATAAATCCTGCATTTCCCACATTCATAGGGAAAAAAATATTAAAAAAAAAAAGTATTAGAGTTTGTTCTTGTGTGGGTTGAACAGTCCAAGGCTCTGAGCAGGCACAGCCTTACAAACAGGGTTGCAAGCAGCCTCCCCGCACACTGAGTGCAGAGCGGCCTTCATGCACTTGACAACTCAGTACCTGTGAGAGAACAGAGGTGATGCAGGGACTTCTGAACCCACAATGCATGAGGTATATGGAAATGTCTGTTCATGAAAGAACCACCAGCAGCTAGAGGGATCGGGCGGGGCATTCTCACAGCAACTGCTGGTGAAGGATTTCCCACACCATCTTCTTCCGGAAGAGAGGCATCTGGTGCTGCAAAGAATCCAGACACATGACGTGCATTACACATCACTGAGCAAAGGAGTGGATCTAATCATGTGAAGGAGGATGTCCGTGCCTTTATGAAGATGACTTTTTATATCATGGTGCATATGTATAAGGTCACAGAAAAGGGTTATAACTTTTACTATTATAAGTATCATAAGTATTCTTATATGTTAAGGGAAATCACAGTTTAATTATGAAGTAGGGCACAACAACAACTTTGTAACAAAATGTGCACCAAAAATGGAACTATCAAATGGTAGCAAGGTAAGCAACAAAATTTTCTATGTATTTGTATTTTCAAAACATTCTAAAACGAACATATTCTGCTTTTTTTATGAGAAAAACATGAATTTGATTGAAGTAAAGAAAAGAAAGCCATATTCCTGTTTTGCCAAATGTTGTACTTTGCTAGTGATGCTCAGATAACAACTTCTCTTCTGCAAGCCTCACTGGTGGAACGGCCTACGAATGCTGAGCCTCGCACTCCAGGGACCTGGGGCCCTCCCGCTTGCCATGCAGGGCTAAACTCCTGATATCCGGTACCACCCAAACTGGAGGGGCCAAAGCCTACCCAGTGCCATGGTGTGAACTCTGCCCTTGATGTTCTGAGCAAAAAGGATTGGGAAGGGGGTAGAGTAAATGGCCAATTTGTGAGGTTTTATTATCAGGAGCTACGCAAGTGGGACTTGGGAGCTGATGTAAAAGGAAGGCAGCTACCTCTGGCCACATGGCTGTGGGCCTTCACACTGCACACCCACATTGTTGGGCAGGTGGAGAGAGAATCCCCCCAAATCTTAGCAGCACCAGGCCTCTCAGTACTCTGCCAGCTTCTGTAGATGCAATTCTAGAACTTGTTAGAACTTGTTACCTGTTGGTAACTGAATCTTCTCTTCCCTCCCCCCTGCTAGTTCTCTCTCTTCCTATAGCCATTGGTTAGAATAAATCCCATTTTTCTCTTTTGCTGCACCAACGGCACTTTTGTTTGCATTTACAGTGGTGGGTGGCTGGAACCAGTGAGAGGTGCTAACCTAATGCCAATTTTTAGCCACTCTGACTAGTAACATCATGTTATTAGGTTCAGAGAACACGTAATTCCTTATTATACAGAATGAGATGCTTTGCTTAATATATTATAACTATAGCTATATTTTAACTATGACTGATACTCACTTCATGGGCCAATTTCCCCTGTAACTTAACTAGCCATCTTTTTGATGAAATCACTTCACACCCTTGAGGTACTCATGGTGTTTCATTATAAATAGTTATATATACCAATTTACTATAAACTGATTATTCCTACATGGAGGGGTCTAAAGTCTTAACACATAGCTTTATAAGGGTTTCTAAATAGTTCGAGATATGGTAAAACCTGCACATTTATTCTTAGTAAACTGCTGAACTTAACCAGCAGTAAGTGCAAATGCATTAATTCAGCATGAGAGCCTTACACACATCATGTTGCTCAAAAGCTAAGAATGGGATTAGCCCTACTACTCAATAAGGACAGTTAGGTAGACAACATCTATCAAAATGGGATCTGCTAAAGTAAAAATATTTTTTAAAGGGTGTTGTTCTCAGTTGTAAAAAGGTTGAACATTCACTATTACAAATTCTCCAGAATTCCCAACACACTTGAATTTCCACTCTAATGCAGAAGAACCATGGAGAGCCAAAAATAACCAGAACAGAAAGGAAAAGCCGTATTCACAGTTACATCTTAGACTTTCAGCATAATTTCTCAAAGACCTGATTTCCTCTTGTGGTTGCATATTCTGACATGACTCTACCTTTGGCTGAACATATCAGTAACACTCAGGAAGCAGTGAACTCTGGAGTTCAGAGATATGGAAATTATCCCACTGGTTACCAAAGACTAAGGATAAACCGAAAAGCAGATACAGTGACCAGACTGACTCCCGCCAAGATCTATAGCAATAAAATAGGAGGAGCACAAATACCATTATTAAGACCTTAATGTATGCCAGGCATTGCTAACAACTCTAAGTTTATCCTGTTTAGTAGCCAGTAGGGTCTTCACTCACCTGAGTAAATGTGATGGGCTTGTCCCTAGAGATATAATCTGCATATTTACAAGTAAACATTCCACAGTCACTGCCATTCAACTGTTGAGGAATCTCCTAAAATTACAAAAAAGAAGGAAAGGAGGGGTGAAATTTCACAAGTTCTTCTGATTGGACAAACAATATTATAAAGATAAAAGTTTAGGGCCTCCCTGGTGGACTAGGGGTTAAGTCTCAGCGCTATCACGCTATGGCGTAAGTTCCATCCCTGGCCAGGGAGGGACCCACAATGTGCAGCAGACCTCTCCTGCCTTGCCTGCCCACTGCTCCCCTCAGCAGTGTACTTAAGTCAGTACTCCTGTTCTGCTCCCTACTGTCTCTGGTGAATCCACTTACTCCCACATATCTGGCCTACACCTCAGTTCATCTATGCAACAAAAAAATTAATTTTTACAAAATGATAAAAGTTAAGCTTGGTATTATACAAACACACACATATACAAACAAATGCAACAAGTCTTTATGTGGTATAAAAACCTGGACACTGTGAAATGTGTCCTGACCTTACAGAAAATGTTTTTCAGTAGGAAAGAGAAAAGTAAGAGTTCCATCTCTCAGTTTAAGGAAGCCCAACTGAAAGAAGGTTTAGCACCAGTATTAGAAAGAATCAGACCCAAAATGGCAACAATTGTGACAGGCCCCACCAAGATTTAATATCTAATCTAACTGAATTTTTAACCTCTCCCCAAAGTTAATTTTAAACCAATTAATCTGGAGTTCCCAGGTAAGATAACGTGCATAAAACCTCCCTACTTCCCCTGGAAGCCAGGGAGGCAGCTAAACTTGAAATAATCTTTATTTTCTTTTGCTAATAACTTTGTCCCTGGGCCTTCCTGGTAGCGCAGAGGTTGAGCGCCACACTGTGAAGTATCCGTGGCACAGCAGCACAAGTTTGATCCCCGACTAGGGAGGGGACCCACATGGCTCAGCAGGCCTCTCCTGCCTCACCCGTTGCTCCCCTCAGCAGTGTGTTTCAGTCAATCTGCTGTTCTGCTCCCCACTCTGTCTCTGGTGAATCCTCTCACCTCCCACAACTCTGGCCTGTATCCCAACTTGTGTATGCATAAATAAATAAACAAACAAAAAAAACCCTGCCCCTCCCTCTGACTATAAAGCTGTACATTTTATACAACCCATCATTGCAGAGCCCTTCTATTTGCCAGCTGGGATGCTTCCCTATTTCACAGATTGGAATAAAGCCAATAAATCTCTACATCTATTCAGGTGAATTTTGTAATTTTTTTTTAAAGATTTATTTATTTATGCATACAAGCACTGGGGTACAGGCCAGAGGTGTGGGGGGGTGAAAGGATTCACCATAGGGGAGCAGAACAGGCAGATCAACTGAAGTACACTGCTGAGGGGAGCAGCGGGCAAGGCAGGAGAGGTCTGCCACACCATGTGGATCCCCTCCCTGGCCGGCAGCAGGGATCAAACTCGTGCTGCATTGGGTGTGGTTTGCGTCACAGTGTATTGCTTAACCCACTGCACCACCAGGGAGGCCCCGTAATTTTTTTTTTTTTTAACAACAGGAACAGGAATTCTAGACAGAATTATTTCAGAAACATTTACAAATTTTGAGAGGGGCTAATAGTGGCTCTATTACGAATATGTCTGCAATACAACTAACCTACTTCAACATTGCAGAGTTTAACTTCCCTTCCCTAGTCAGAAAAGCAAAGCTACAGTAGGAGGGGGGACTACAGTCAGAAAATATTATGCACGAGAATATATTTAGAGACAGACAGACAGAGAGGAGAGATCATATTTTTACAACTTACTATTATGAGTGTTCTATCAGTCATTATTGTTAACTCTTACTATGCCTAACTTACAAATTAAACTTTATCACAGATACACATATATAGGAAAATACATATTATACATAAGGTTCAGTACTGTCCATGGTTTTAGGTATCCACTGGGGATCTTGCAACAGATCTTTTGTGGAGAAGAGGTACAGTACTGATTTGTACCCCCACAGCTGCCAGCAGGAAAAAGAAGAAAGTCTCTTGATAAACTTTAACCAATTAGGATCTTGCCTTGATTGCTCAATTCTGGCTGGAGGCAAAAACAGACCTTCCTGGAAGCAGCACTAATGACATCAAAAACTTAAGGCAGTTAGGTTCACAGGTTGCCCCAGTACAAGATAAGAGTCTGATTCCACTGCTAGAAATTATATGTGAACACACTGTGCATGCTTTGCCTACCCCTGCCCATACACACCTCCCTAAGCAGTCAACAGAGCAAAGCCATCCGCGTGGGCTTAAAGTCAGAATAGGCTGTCCTGTTCTATGAAACAGCTGTAAAGGAATCCAAAGCCTGTGGGTTAACCAACCTTTCACCCCTTCCCCCACGACCACAGCACTAAGTAACTTAGGAAATCAACAGAGCTGTATCTAGAAATGAAAACCAAAAGCCTCCTCTCAAAAATAATTATATTTTTGGCATCAGTTAGTCAATGTTCCTATTACTTCTACATGCATTCTACTCTATAACAAGCTATACACATTGAACTCAAAGTTGTCATTGTTGGAACAGCTCTCACAAAGTAAAATTTGTTGGAATGCTTGGTTCAAATCTTCACTTTATCTAATAAACTATTTGTCTAGATATCATTGAGATTTTTATTTCAGTTGACACATACTAGATGGCACTTGCTCAATTTTTATTCAAAGAAATACAGAATACTACTGTGACAAAGTAAAGGTTGTTGGAACATGCACACCATGAGGTAGGTTACCTCATGCTTTCTCCCCAGCCCAGCATCTCTCATGGTAGAAAGAACTACAGACTCCACTATACAAAAGAGAACTGATTTTATTTAGGATCCAAAGTATGGAACCCTTAAGACAAAACAAAATTCCCAGTTAAGTTTTGAACAAGAATTTTAAATTTTTATTAGCACCAAATAAGTAAATGACTTGAAGTTGTTGGGTTATTTTCCCCCTGATTTTCTGAGATACATGCTAGCACCCAGTTAATGTCTACAATTCAGGTAAGATGTAAAAGCCAGGAGTCTGATTCCACTGCTAGGAAACATACTGTGAACATACTGTGAATGGTTTGTCTCCCACCACTACCTCCCCTACTTGTTAAGTAAATTTTGCAACATTAAGAAAGAGATCATTCATAAGGTGTGCGTGCCTTAAAATGTGAGTAAAGGGAGGAAGGAAGCCAGTCTAAATAATATGGCACTATAAGTAAATGTGACAAAGTATTTCAAATTCAGACGACCATCACTTACATGTGGCTTCATGCTGTAATGGGTCCACTCTAGAAGATTCAGATCAATATTTCTTTTGGTCTTACTTTCATCCTGTAAATACTGACTAAAGAAAAAAAGCAAAAAAGAAGGATGTTCTGATGAATACCTGTAGATATAGACCATTATGACTACAAAGAACTTTTTGATGTTTTAACAGATATGTTTTCTCAAATATATCTCCATTTGCTTCTTTTTTTTTTTTTAAAGATTTATTTATTTATGCACACAAGAGCTAGGGTACAGGCCAGAGTCACGGGAGGTGAGAGGATTCACCAGACAGATGGGGAGCAGAACAGGCAGATCAACAGAAGTACACTGCTGAGGGGAGCAGCGGGCACAGCAGGAGAGTTCTGCTGCACCATGTGGGTCCCCTCCCTGGCCAGCCACAGGGATCGAACTTGTGCTGCAGTGGTTGCGGTCTGCCTCATAGTGTGTTGCTTAACCCACTGCGCCACCAGGGAGGCCCTCCATTTGCTTCTTTAAAATGTGATTGCCTTTGGTTTAAATTTTTGAGTATCTATGTACATAAATTGTACTCGGTTACTTTTAAAATGTATACAAAAGGCAACATAATATCCATTCAGAAGTAATTATTATTAATATTGTATATTGTTCTAGTTCTCTATTCTATCCTTATATACACAATTTAAAAACATACAAAAGTACTTGCTTTTTCCCACTTAAAAGAGATAAAAAAAACAAAACTGGCTGAAGACTCTTAAAAACAAAAACAGGTATTCCAATAAAATACAAAAAAGGCAGACTAAAGAGACATTAAGTACATGTGTGAACCCTGATGGGCTTCCTGGATTATGAAAAAATAATATAAAAGATATCTGAAGAGGTTCTCTCTGGTGGTGCAAGACGTTAAGTCTCAGCACTATGAAACTATTGATTCTCAGCCAAGCAGCTAAGCCAGATGGCACATCAGACCTCTCCTGCCAGGCCCGCTGCTCCCCTCAGCAGTATATTTCAGTAGATCTGCCTGTTCTGCTGACCACCCTGTCTCTGGTGAATCTGCTCACCAACCCAACCCACATCTCTGGCCTGCACACCAGCTCTTGTATGCATAAATAAATCTTTCAAAAAAGTTATCTTAAGAAATCAAAACATGAACCATACACATTTTTCTAAGCATGACAAGTGTGGTTATATATGAGAATGTCTTTATTCTTATGAAATATATACTTAAGCATTAAAAATTATTAACTTTATCTAAATCTCCAGAAGGTGATCAAATTTACCCAAGGTATCTCAGCTTTGAACTTAACCTGCATATTTGGTACACTAGTGTACTACAGCGGGGCATACACTATATTCTCAACAGAAATAATATCACCCTCAAGAGGATGAAAACTTGACAAAATTCTTAGCTACTTCCATGGTTTGTAGCTCTCTAAACCTCAACACTGCAGTCTCATTCCTTAGTATTATTTTCTCTTGATCATGGAGAAATTAAGTTGTTCTCTGGTTGGGGCAGGAATGGTAATGAAGTAAAGTCAAGAAAAGCTGGCCTGGGGTGTGAAGTAAGGGAGTGTTATAAGCAGCAAACAAGTTTGCTGTATGATTCCAATAAGAACAGGTCAATGAATGTGACAACATATGTGCACAAGTATGTGTTGTGCAATTTTATACACATCTTAAACAGGAAACACCAGAAATAATCACTTCATGAGCAATTTGATCTTATGATTTAAAAAAATTATTTCTCGGGCCTCCCTGGTGGCGCAGTGGGTTAAGCAACGCACCATGAAGCAAACCGCAGCCACTGCAGCACGAGTTCGATCCCTGCTGCCGGCCAGGGAGGGGACCCACATGGCGCAGCAGACCTCTCCTGTCTCGTCCGCTGCTCCCCTCAGCAGTGTACTTCCGTTGATCTGCCTATTCTGCTCCCTGCTCTCTGTGGTGAATCCTCTCACCCCCCACACTTCTAGCCTGTACCCCAGTGCTTGTATGCATAAATAAATAAATCTTTAAAAAAAAAATTATTTCTCTATATTTTTTATTCAAGATAAATACCCATAAATAAAAAAGGACCTTATTAATAATAAATAGTTCAATTATCTTTTCAGTATTGTTTACAACATAAATTCTGCATATCATTCAAGAAGTTCCTTACTAAAAGTACTCAGGTATACTTATAAACTTAAAAACAGGAAACTGTATTTACTTCAAGTGAGCAGATGTTTATAACTGCCCTGTCTCCCTGATTTGCTTCCTCACTATAAGTTCATGGCACATTACATAGCCAATAAGTGGGCTAATGCTTTAAGGCAGATTTCCAGCAATTACTACTTGAAACAGTATCGTACACTTTAAAATTTACATCCAAGTTCTATGAAATGAACTCACTATCAAGGAGAGTATAGAGCTATGAGTGGGTTTAAGAATTTGGCAGAAGCAGCTCTCCTGCCCACCTGTGTCTACACAGGTACCTCTTGTTCTTTCTTCTTTGCCTAACCTGCCCCTTTCAGGGGCAATTTTCTTTTTTTGTCCCCTTGCATCTATGCAAGCATCCTTTTCTTCCTTTCTCCCCCCCTTTTTTTTAAAGATTTATTTATACATACAAGAACTGGGGTACAGGCCAGAGGTGCAGGGCAGGTGACAGGAGTCACCAGAGAAAGAGTGGGAAGCAGAACAGGCAGATCTACTGAAATACACTGCTGAAGGGAGCAGCAAGTGAGACACAGGAGAGGTCTGCTGTGCCATGTGGGTCAGCTACTTGGCTGGAGATGAACAGCTCCCTGGCAGGGGATGAACTCATGTTGCAGTGGCTGTGGATATCGCTTCATAGTGCTGCAACTTAACCCGTTGTACCACCAGGGAGGCCCAGCTTTCCCTTTTTATATAATAAATTTTTTGTTTTGGATATATTAAAAAAAAATAGTAGAATAATATTAATAAGTACTCCCCAGGAAAAGTCTGTATCCATTCCAAAGAAATCTGATTCAAATCACAGAATTCTACAAAGCTATATTTACATCTGTAACACATGACAAAGGTGTATAGTGATGTGACTAAACAAAAATCCTCAGCATCAGAGATTAGGCTACCTTTTAGACAAACTGATGGATTCAAATTCAGTCTTAAGTGACTACAAAGAGCCTTCACTATATTATTTTGCCACCACCAGTGCCTTCTAGATTTAGACATGAATGATCACCTAACAAGGCCATATGAGGTAACAATCAAGTTTTTCAACCTTTACTTACAGGAGAAGTTCACAGATCCTGTGGCCTTTTTGTCCCATAGAATCCAGATATTTAAGACACTTTTTTCTTAGGTCTATCACCTATAATGGAAAAATGTAACATCCAGAATATATCTTAATCCTAAGAGCAGTGAGAATTTCTAAAAAGAAAAGCACCTTTTAAAAAATCAAAACATGTACCAATATGAATGAAATTCTAAGACAAATTTTTTATACAACATCACAGGCACAAGCTTTGTGTCTATAAAATTATATTTCTATTCTGAAAGGCCTAGAAACTTATTTATCAAAACATTAGTCATCTTCAGAATAATGAGATTTCTTTTGCTTTTATCTTTATACATATACTTTCCTACAATAAAGCTATATGATCTTGCAAACAAAACTAAATAAATTACTTATATATACTAGAATTTTCCTAGAGCAGCTGTAAGTAGAAGCTCCTCAGCTATAGGAAGTATCTTCTAGCTTTCTTAGTTGCTCAACTCAAGAGCCAAGAAGGGACTTGGCAGAGTATACTTTTATCATACACTAGACATAGACTAGACAATAAAGCATAGCTTTCATTATTTAAGAAAATGGTCACCACCCAAATTTCAACAATTAACCCTCTCAACTCACCACCAGGCTCCAATGTACCTTCCGATGAATAGGCACCAGAATTAGTTCCTGTTCAAAGAGACTGACCCCTTTGGTCCATCTTTTTACTGCTTGGTAACCCCCAGACTTTAATTTAGGATAGAAGAAAGTACTGAATGCATGAAGTGCTGGAAAGCCTTGTTTTTTATTTCTCTCCACTAGAAGATTCATGTAAAAATTAATGACCTGTAATGACAAGACCGTATATGTTAGAACTTAGCAAGTACATTATCAAAACTAAATTTCTACCTACCTGAATTAGAATGAATTAAAGGTAACCATCTTACATAGGGGATAAAAGATACTAAAGGGAGTGAAATATCTCTTTAAGGCAGAAGATGGAAAGTAAAAATTGATCAGTGCAAAATGGGAGGAATTAAGAAGGAATGAAATTGTACATTTGAGGTATCTGAGAAGAGAGCCAAGAGAAGAAACTCAAAAAGAAAATCTTCAACAATTAAAAGGTGTATAGGAATTGTATCACACAAAAAATATGTAGAAATATTAACTGGAAATATAAACATACAAGGTAAATTTTACAAGCATATATAATTTATGCCTTAATTTAAAAACAACTAGAAATATACCAAATCATTAAAATTTTAACTGGTAATACCTTTTAATGATAATATTTTTCTTTCACTTTTCCTATACTTTCTATAACAAACATATTACATTTATAATGGGAAACAAAACACTTTTTAAAAGTTCTGAAAAAATGTGCTTTTATATCATTAGTTGGGCAGGGGTGGATGCAGAAGGAAGCAAAAGAAGAAAACACAGGACCTGAGCAATTTGTGGAAACAACCAAGTGAAAAATAGTCAAGAACTACAAGTTAGCTTTAGCTAAGTATGTGAAGATACAAAGCGACAGATTAGTTAGCATTCAAATGAAATAAAAAGACAGTGGTCAATATATTCTTAATATTATTGAAAAGTTAAAATGGCTCCAATAAGAATTCATTTAAAAAAAAAAGCATCACTTGCTTCCTTCCACACATCAGGTGCAGTCATCGAAAACTACTGAATGAAGTGATAGATGAAATACTGCAAAGATGTGTAAGTAGGAAACACTGCTAATTAAATGCAGCAAGCAATAAGAATTAACCATCTACTTAAATGTTCTTTGTTTCAAATAAAGCTGGAAGCTGCTCTTTATAATCGAGTAAAATTACTGGGGGCCTCCCTGGTGGCACAAGTGGCTAAGCACTGTGCTATAAAGCCTCTGCAGCCACTGAGAAGCAGACTTCTCAGACCCTGCCGGCTGCTCCCCTCAGCAGTGTGTTTCGGTCAGTCTGCCTGTTCTGCTCCCCACTCTGTGTCTGGTGAATCCTCTCACCCCCTGCACCTCTGGCCTGTACCCAGCTCTTGTATGCATAAATAAAAAATCTTTTAAAAAATTACTTCGGTTAGTAAGTGGTTAAGTATGGTCAAGGCTGGAAGTGAGGGGTTAAAAAAAAAAAGCTTACCTCATCATTGAGCCAGTGATAGTTCTTTAAGGTCTGGATATCTCCTCGAGTGATTCGCAGTTTGAAAGCACTACTTAGGATCTCATCCTGTGGGCCATGGCCTAAGGCATTACTGATTTCCTTTTCCATGTCCTGAATTAGAAAGTTCAGAAGTTGCTAATTTAATATAGAACAACTATCAGATATTAAAAAGTCTGAGATTGAAAAGGTTTTTCATTTCTGTAAATTTTTCTTGAGAAAAATGTATTATCAAAGGCTACTAAATTGAAGTATAGGAAGATTTAAATTAGGACTACAAAGCAGTCTTAACTTCTAGAAATAATAATTTCATAATATTTAAAGTAGTCTCAGGCTCTCTTTGCCCTTCCCAGTTGCCATATACCTGGGAGTCTTTACCTTTTTTTCCTAAATAAACTTTTCTTTAATTTCCAAGACATACATACATACATACATACTATTTATAAATAAAGTAGTCTCAATGATCCCATTCCCATTTATTGAGTTTTATGAAACAAACATGGTGCCAGATGCTCGAAACACATAAATAATCCTTACTTATGGGCAAAAGGATCATCACCATTTATAGAAGAGGTAAAGCTCAGATCATTTAATTATATGCTTTCAACTCATAATTAAAAGGCAGATCATGCACATAGAAGAGCAAAAATAAAAACCCCCAAAATTTTAAAAGACAGTCAATATTTGAACCTAAATTCTTAGTCTTTGCTCTTTTCACAATACTATAAAAGTATTTTTATACTTATTTACATCCTAAACTTTTATTTAAAAACATCAAAATCAAAAAAATTAGGACACCTAAAGTTAGAAACAGGCAGAAGCCAGAAAACCAGGCAGCAGTCTAGCAGGTGAATGCTGACAAGCAGCTCCATTATTCTAAAGATTTACATAAGCAAATGCACATTTAAGATATAATCTGAAAGTAGAAACCCAATGGAAATTATTTTCATTCAAATATTTTTAATACTGCTACCCAGATGCACAGAATTTTGCTATTTTATGGTTCTTTCTCTCCACCCCCCTGCAAAATAGCAAATGATCAGTGAATAGGACTGACTCCCCACCCACTAAAACAACACTGGAGGAAACAAAATGAGAGCTCACATTTAAATTAAGAATCTTTATCCATTTTCATTTCCTTGTTTCCTATAAGTTCCCACTGTTGTGAAATACAATAATCAATGAAAAGGGACATTTTAGGAAACTATAATTATTTTGAAAAAAACTGCAATGACCCCATTTCTGATGTCAAACCTATACTATATAACCAAAATATCTGAAGATTGCAAAAATAATTTGTACAAAGAACTCATTATTTCCAAGATATGTGACAATTAATATTTACTCACATTAATGTTGCTGAACATTAATCCCTTCAGAAGTGACTAATGATCAATGTAACCAGTAACTAAACAGTCTTCGGATCAAATTTCTTTTATAGATTCAACCCTAACCTGGAGAAACTCCTCAAAACAAAATATTCAAGTCTTGAATAAACGATGTTATTTAAAAACACCCTTCTGGGCCTGCCCTGGTGGCGCAATGCACTATGAAGCAAACCCAGTCACTGCAGCACGAGTTCGATCCCTGCCACCAGCCAGGGTGGGGACCCACATGGCGCAGCAGAGCTCTCCTGCCTCGTCCGCTACTCCCCTCCACAGTGTGTTTCTGTCAATCTGTCTGTTCTGCATCCTGCTCCATCTGGTGGATTCTCTCATCACCCCCACACCTCTGGCCTGTACCCGGTGCTTGTATGCATAAATAAATAAATCTTAAAAAAAAAAAAAACCACCCTTCCTATTTTGATCAAAACAAGAAATAATACCTCAGTAAGTTCAAGAAGATCATCCGTCCTTTTATCCCTCTCTTTGCCTGAGCAATGTCTTTCTTTTGTCTCAATAATTGACATTTTCCTCCTTAGCAAGCCATTGCTCCCACTGCCCAGGCGAAGTCGGGCTGACACTTCTTCAGACAGGTCTGGTTCTAGCTGGTGTCCCCTCCTCTGTCAAAAAAGTTTCTGTTTTCTATTGACATTTTTGGTAGTAGCACACATAAATATATATAATACATGAAATACAAAACAGTGCCATTATCTTGAAAGAAAAAAGAATTAGCAAATCCAAATGAGGAAAGTCACTTTATTATATCTGTCTAATCTTGCAAGAGGGAACAAAAAATTGTTCAAGACCTAAGGCTCAAAGAACATGTTACAAATGATGAAATAATACTGGAGGTAGCAGGAAAATACTTTTAATTCCCTTAATCCAATTCAAAATAAAATAGTTAAAAGACATTTGAAAGTCAAGCAAAAAAATATGACCTATGAAGCCAACACTCAGAGAACAAATCATTGCTATTCTTATATTAAGTAAAGGTGTTCTATTTCATCTTTATAGAAAAGTACTTATGTATTACCAAAAAAGTACATAACATTAATGTACTTTGTAGTCACGATTCATGTCCACAAATAAAATTGTGCCAGCATTTCAGAAACTCTCACAAGACCCTTCCTTATTATGAATCTATGTAACAACAAAACACTGAATTTAAATCACCTTGTAGGCAAACTTTTTTAATTAAGAAATTTATTTAGAGTTAGAATTTTGACCTAGAACCACACTAGTCTCAACTTGCCTAGCTAGTATTTTTAATTACCAGATTTACTGGGCCTCAGAAAGCAAAAGGTACTGCCCTGTCCCCACAGTCTCAGAAAACAAAGGCTTCAGAGTCTGCTGGACTAGAAGCAGGGTGGAGTATAGTCCAAGTAACAAACTCTGTCCTTTCTCAAGCTTAGTTCCCCTCTTCTTTCAGTTTTGTTTGACAGTTGATAAATGATAATTAAACACAATTTAACACACAAGGAAATGGGGACCATTAAAGATCTAAGAACTATAACTTAATACTATGACTTATTTTTAAGATTAATTCTTATGAAGAAGTCTAACAGAAGAAGAGAAACTTGATCAAACTGACACTTAACACAAAGCAGTTCTTTAAACTTTGGTATTTCTATGTATTTAAAATGTGAAATAATGTAAAACTTCAAGTCTGCATTTAATTTCACAATGATATTTCTTCTGGATATAAACTGTTTAGGAAAACACTTTGCTATTATTTAAAAATACCAATATTGCTATGAAATCATTGGAACACTTCTTATTCCAATACTGATTTAGAAAATATATTCCAATTAAGCAGAAGATTGTCAGTATTTTCAAATAGACCAGAATTCTTGGCTCTGAAAACAAAGTTCTGAACATATATCTTTCCTAGAGATCTATAAAAAAATTCTCCAAATGAAGTCAGGCAACACAGGTAAGGCTGGGATGGCACCAAGCTAGTATCTTTTACAAAGACGATTACCAGAGAAAAATCCAGCAACTCAGAAGGAAACCAAAGTTAATGTATCTTCAATACTTCATGCTTTTTCAAAGAAAACAATAATTTAAGTAAAATATATCATCTTATTTTTCATGGGTGGGCACCAAAATTTTAACCTAAGTAAGGTAGAACAGTAAAAAAGATATAAAATTTAACTAGGGTTTCTACTTACACCTTCATTCTCAAGTTTGACTCCAACTGTCTTCTCTGTATCAGAAATTTTCCCCTTTGAATACCTGGGGGCGGGGGGTAGTGGTGAGAGATTACAGATCAGATAATTTTAAACTGGTACATGTTAATTTTATAAATAAGAGTTAGTAATTAGTAACCAAAACTGCCTTGAGTTTATATAGTTCTCTACACCATAAGTCAAAAATTTTCCTGAAAAGGAACAGATAAGTATTTTATGCTTTGTAGGTCATTTTATACTTTTTGTCACATCTTTTCAACTTCTATTGTAGTTTTAAAGCAGCCACAGACAGAATGTCAATAAATGAGTATAACTTTATTTACAAATAAAAAAAACAGGCAAGTGTGCTAGATTTGACTCATGATCAAACTCTGCTACAGACATGCTATGAGTTGCCTTCACTGCTCCTAGACTAGAGACACCAGGTCACGAGTGATGCCTATCATACCTTCACTCCGATTTAAATGGCACCTGTGTCTCCTAACCCTGAACGCTAGGAGAGAAGGAATCTCTCCCATGTTAGGGTGGGCCTCTAACACAGGAGATAACTATGTACACGTATATATGTATGCAAGAGCACTTACAGTTCTTCAGATCTAGCTATGCATAAAAATAGTGAGAAAATAATTAATCAAAAGAAAACATAGAATGAACTGAACCATATACCTCTTTTCACTTCTTACTGAACACAGGGGTCCCCTTGATTCAACAACTCTATCTGTGAGAATGGTAAAGAAAAAAATCAAATGATACCTTTATTAATCAATCATGTAAATTTCAACTTACATAGTTTGTAAATTAGCAAAACATTTACTTGTTGAAACGTTAAATGAATTCCAAAAACACTAGCTTTCCTACAAATTAGTAACCTAAGAAACACACATCTCTTTCTTTTTAAAATACCATTTTTAGCGTAAATTGGCTGATACCTGCTTATTTGGTAAAGTACTTAGTAGACAGCTAGTGTAGAAATATGAGGAAATGGGGCCTCCCTGGTGGCGCAGTGGGTTAAGCAACGCACTATGAAGCAAACCGCAGCCACTGCAGCACGAGTTCGATCCCTGCTGCCGGCCAGGCGGGGGACCCACATGGTGCAGCGACCTCTCCTGCTGTGCCCGCTGCTCCCCTCAGCAGTGTACTTCTGTTGATCTGCCTGTTCTGCTCCCGCTCTCTGTGGTGAATCCTCTCACCCTCCCACACCTCTGGCCTGTACCCCAGTGCTTGTGTGCATAAATAAATAAATCTTAAAAAAAAAAAAAAAAGAAATATGAGGAAATGAGTAAGAAATATTAAGATATTAATTTTAGGCTTACATAGTATTTGCTATTATAGGAAAACTAGGAGTAATAACCAAGAGATATTTTACGAATCTATCTCATCTTGAAATAGCTTTTGTACTAAAACCACTGGTCAGCAATGCCCCAGGGTCTAAAATGTTTTAAGGTATTTCATTATCGTAGCAGGTAGTGCTTCAGTCTCATAATGATGAGTTAAAATTTTGTACACCATGTCTCACTAATACATCATTTTTTAATTTCATAACACATGAGCTAAGGTCATATATTAAGATAGGACTAAATCTTAATATTTGGGAACTCACATTGCTTTGGAACAAACTGAGTTGTTTTGATTCCATGACTTGGCTCGTCCCCCCAGCCTTTGGTCTTTAGAGTGTCCATCTGACTTCTTTGCAAACTTAGAAACACACAAAAAATGAGGAATATGATACAAAAGGAAAAAATACTCATGTTTACTGACAAGCTTCTCTAAACAGGATTTACAGAAACATCAAATCACAAGAGAAAGGAAATAATGCAGCACCATCTGGGACTAGGATAAAAAGTATCTAGTCCTGAGTCAAACATTTCAGCCATATTACCCAACCTCCGGTTTCTCCATTTGTAAAACTGGATGTTCTCAATCACCAGCGCCACATTAACTTAAAAATCTTAGGTTAAAAGTTGAAAAATTTCCAATGATATACTGAAATGGATGCTAAAATAAACATTTTTTTACATGAAAGCAAAATAGTTTGAGGATTTTTGCCAACATGACAAAACCAAAACCAAAATGAAGAAAATACTGACTTCTGACTTAAAAATTTTACTTTATATTTATAACCAAAGTTAAAACTCCCAAATAATTCTTTGTTATTTTGCATTTAATAAGCTAGATGGTCTCATAACGTTCTCACCTTCAATTTACTGTACAAATGTCCAAGCTGTGCTTACACCACTTGTTAGAATTACCAAGTGGACCTCAGTCCTGAGCACACGTATCTTTTGCTCCCTTTTTATAGGTAAATGTATGGCTAGATATCAACTCTTTTTGCCACTTTCATATTTTTTCCAAAGCATTAGAGTATTTAATTAACAAGCAGTCTTATAAGGAAAACTTCTTATGACCTGGGGTTACTTTAATCTTATCTCCAAAGAAGAGGTTTTTTTCCAAATTAAGTCAAAAAGTACCAACATGCCCTAGGGACTATGTTCATGACAGAGAGAAAGGAGGGAGAGTGGAGGAAAGAAAGAGAGAGGAGAAGGAGAAGAAAAGAGGAGGAAAGAAAGTTCAGAGATTATGGGAAATCTGTGTGTTGGGGAAGTTGGAAAAGAACAACTGTCTGCCCCTTGGGAGACCTACTTCAATCAGTGACTCCACTTTTCAAATCAGAGTTTCAAGAGTTTACTTGAACATAGGATGCTAAAGCTAGAAGATTCTGTTTTACAAAGGCAATGTTCTAGTTAATCCATTAATAGACAGAAAGTTTAGGCAAATTGCAGGGCTAGTTCTCACAATCTAAATCTCTTTTTTCAACAAAACCATTTCCCTGAATCCCCTCTCCAAAAATAAGAAAAAAGTTGTCTGCAAAACACTTTACATTTCTTATTACTCATTTTTACCTATGATGAGTTGAAGTTATTGGTGGAACAGTGTTTCCATGGCCATTTTCTTTAAGTCGCTCCAATAACTTTCTGTATTTCTCTCGTTCCTCTTTTTGAACACCCTAAAGAAAAGAAAGCATTTAGGGCCTCCCTGGTGGCGCAGTGGGTTAAGCAATGCACTATGAAGCAAACAGCAGCCCCTGAAGCACGAGTTCGATCCCTGCTGCCAGCCACAGGGGGGGGGGGACCCACATGGTGCAGCAGACCTCTCCTGCTGTGCCCGCTGCTCCCCTCAGCAGTGTATTTCTGTTGATCCGCCTGTTCTGCTCCCCGCTCTGTCTGTGGTGAATCCTCTCACCCCCCACACCTCTGGCCTGTACCCCAGTGCTTGTATGCATAAATAAATAAATCTTTAAAAAAAAAAAAAAGAAAAGAAAGCATTTAGTTATGTAACTACCAGCACATTAAAACTATAATTAAACCATAAACAGACTGAGAGGCCAAATGCAACCCACAGATGTGTTTTGTTCTTCAACACAGTGTTTTTAGATTTTCTTTGAATTAATTACCAACTTCATACATTTGAAATGAAAAATCCAAAACCTGGCCTCTTGAAAAACTGAATCAACAATACAGAGCAACCGCAAATCAATTACTTTTAGACAGGGCATTTACCTTAGAGCCCATTTCATTCAGTTACATTATCTACTAGACCATGATGGTATCTAGGTTTTTGATAATGGAACAGAATTAACCCCAAAACTCAGCAGAAACCACCCAACTCATATTCACAACATTCAGTTTTCAAAATGGAACTGGTCTACCAAAGTCACCAGTGACCTTCTATGGTCAGTTCCAATAGATGCTTTTAAAGTTTAGGTTACTTGGGCCTCCCCTGGTGGCGCAGTGGGTTAAGCAACGCACTATGAAGCAAACCACAGCCACTGCAGCAGTTCGATCCCTGCTGCCGGCCGGGGGGAGGGGACCCACGTGGCACAGCAGACCTCTCCTGCTGTGCCCGCTGCTCCCCTCAGCAGTGTACTTCTGTTGATCTGCCTGTTCTGCTCCCTGCTCTCTGTGGTGAATCCTC
>JAGFMF010011690.1:5947716-5961230 GCA_019455555.1 Galemys pyrenaicus | reverse complement strand
GGGGAGCAGAACAGGCAGATCAACAGAAGTACACTGCTGAGGGGAGCAGCGGGCATAGCAGGAGAGGTCTGCCACACCATGTGGGTCCCCCCCCTGGCCAGCAGCAGGGATCGAACTCGTGCTGCAGTGGCTGTGATTTGCTTCGTAGTGCATTGCTTAACCCACTGCGCCACCAGGGGAGGCCCAGAATTCATGGTTTCTAAAACAAAGTAGCTCTATTTCTTAAAAAAAGTAATATGCAAACCTTTTCCTTTGTTTTATAATATAATAATGTTAATAAATTAACATAAAAAGAACTTATATGTTTATACTATGTATCACATTTATTATGTTATAGCATATATGATCTATGTGCTATTATGATCTATATTTTTTACATCATTATATTTTGGTACTATATAACATATGTAAATATGTTAACATAAATTAAGAGGAAAGAAGTTAAATTTCCACTGACTTGAAGATAAAATTCAGTATCCTAAGCATGGCATACCAAGTTCACAACCTATCTTCAAATTGCTTTATCATTTCCTTATTGCTATACCAAATTCTCAAATTTTCAGTCAACACTTATGCCTCCAAGTTTGTTCTGTCTACGGAATGCCTTTCCTCAGTCTACCTTCTTGCAAACTCACAAACCCATATTCAGTCTTTGGAACCAGCTCAAACCCAGTTCCTTGAGTGAAGCTTCCAATGGCTCCTCACTGGGAATTCTCAGCATCTTATTGCTTCCTCCCCAGTTCTCCTATGGAATGTGTAACCACCTCTGTATTATTATTATTATTATTACCTTTAATGTGCTTGTCTCCTCAAGGAAAGGAGTCATTCTTATTTTTTCCTTATTGTTATTTTTAACTAGAAGTTCAAGTCATGCTTGGTAAATGAAGGAATGAAGGAATGAAACAAATACTTGGATTTGGGAATAGTTACTCTGCGTCCTTATAGAATATTAAGGAAACACTTATCTGTTCAAACTTGCACTGAAAATGAAAGACAGCAGAGAAGATGAAATGGTATTATAGAGTCATAGATCAGCTGGAAACCTTAGACCAAGGAGGGTAGGGGCAGAGGTCATGTCTCCTGACTTGATGCTAATAAGAGATATAAAACCACTCCCCACAATTACCTTTATCTCTATTTTGTCCTCTCCATACTTTTGAAAGCTTGCCTGTCTCTTTCTAGTCTGTTCCATGTAACAAGTGATTTCTAAGTATTTTTAAAGACCTAGATTGGAAATGAGGAAATCATGATATTTTTGAGTTTGTGATCATTTATCAGGGTCATAGTGCTGGAAAATTAACCATATTCACTCCTGATTACTGATGAGAAAGGATGAGATAATTTTCTTCAGAATAACTGTAAATAAATATTAATATTCAAATTGTTATGAGTTAGTCCATCTTTTGGAGTATTTAAAAATTTTATTATTTTGAAATTTTGTAAGGATGGAGGCAGTTGCAAAAGTAGTACAGGGGTGGCCCATGTACCCTCACCCAATTTCCCCCAATTATAAATCCTACATAACTAGAACACACTATCAAAATGGGAAAATTGACATTGATACAATCATAGGCCTCATTTAGAGTTTACCAATTTTATACGTACTTGTGTGTGTGTGTAGTCTGTACATTCTTTTTTTTTTTTTAAAGATTTATTTATTTATGCACACAAGAGCTGGGGCACAGGCCAGAGACGCATGGGAGGTGAGAGGATTCACCAGACAGAGTGGGGAGCAGAACAGGCAGACAGACCGAAACACACTGCTGAGGGGAGCAGCGGGCACAGCAGGAGAGGTCTGCTGCACCATGTGGGTCCCCCTCCTGGCCGGCAGCAGGGATCGAACTCATGCTGCAGTGACTGCAGTTTGCTTCATAGTGTGTTGCTTAACCCACTGCGCCACCAGGGAGGCCCAGTCTGTACATTCTTATCATATGTACAGATTCCTGTAACTACCCTCACACTCAAGAGAGAAATAATCCATTGCTCAGAGATTCTTGTAACCCATTTATTGTCATGTGCATTCTCTGAACTCCTGCCTCCCATGTTTTGGAATGTATATACATACATGTACATAATGTGTGTATGTGTGTGTGTGTTTGATATTTCTCACTAACTTGCTTCTTAAAAGGGGAAGTGGGTTCTCCCACTGGTTCCTGTGTTGTTTTGAATGCTGGAAATAGAAAGGAACACCAGCTTGGAAGTTAGGGGACCTCTGTGCCCACCAGCAGAAAAATCATTAATAGTAACACAGAGAAGACTCCCAAGGGAAATGATTCTTATTTCTATAATTGGCTAGTTTTCAGGAAAATGTACATTGGCTTTGTCTAGATAAATGCTTGCCATGGTACTAAAACCCAATAGGCACTCAACAAATATTTATCAGACAAATACACTGATCCAACAGGGGGCAGAGTGATCCCTAACACCTCCTAGGACAACAGGAAAAAATTCTCCATTGATTTCAAAGGGTAGATATTTTCAAGTTAGTAACACTTAGAGCAAATGGAAAGGGAAAATATAGCAAGTCATTTGTTTTTCTAACTTATGTGTCCTTAATTTATTTCTCTAATCAAGAAACAAAGTTCTGACTACTCATTCTCCTGAAACAGCACTGCTGTAAGGTACCCTCTCTTCCTTAAACCCCATAGAGACCCTTGTCCCACCCCTCTTCTTGGAATAGTGCAGCCTTCCTCCTGAGGGGAGGAGAAGGTGAGATTATATGATCAGCTAAGTTATAACAATAGGTACCAAGTGGTGACTGTGCTTACTTTGGTAGTATTGGTGCTAAGAACTTTAGCTGTAATATGTCACCTAACCCATATCATAACCCTGTGAAACATGTGTTCACATTCTTCATATTGCAGTGGAGAAAACTAAAACTTGAAGAACTTAAGTGTGTGGTTTAAGACTGCACACTGGTGAGCAGAAGATGCTCAGTTTAACCCAGGTCAATGGACCAATGTGGGGAGTCTTGGTATTCATTCATTCTGAGATGTGACACAGAAATCTATACACAGTCTTTTTGTTGGGGAAAGGATGTCCTGAGCAAACTCCGTAATAGGTTTTATGGACCCCACCCCCACCCCAGAGCAAAGAGATCCAAGACACCCAGAACTACAAATCCCATAATGTCATCACCATTGAAAGGCACCAGGTTTAATATTTAACCAGACATGTGGGCTGTGTGGGGATCCTTGGTTTGGTTTGGTTTGGTTTGGTTTCTTGCCTGCCAGTTTTCAGCGTGTTATCAGGTTCCAGCTCAGCGGAACAGGTAGGACATATTCACCAATTTATCTCTTTCTCTTTCTCCATGAGTTATTTATTTCTTCATTTCCCCTTTTTTGTAAATAGACCCCTTATTATCCTTTTTGTGTGTACCTGAAGTTGAGTCTAAGTCCCTTCTAAGCACACAGGTGAGACCCCAAAGTCAGGCCAACCCATTTCATATTGGGTTGCCCTGTAACACTTTCATAAGTGACCAACCCACACCCCCAAGCAATTCTGATATACTGATTCTTTGGGAAGTATTAGTAGAACTTAGTTCCTGCAACAAACTCCCATTATTCAAATGGAATGCAGACACAGAGAACTGATAAACTTGTATGAGAGATGCTATTATTTGATAAACACCTTCGGGCAGAAGACGCTAACTGATGAGTGGTTTATGCTGATGCTTGGCTATATTCTTAAAATGTATCTTAAAATATTTATTTATTTATTTTTGATAAAGTACACCACCAGAAGCCTGAGAAAGTGTTGCAAGGACTTCCACAAGAAAGGGAATTAAAGGCATCTCTGGTGGCACAAGGGGTTAAGTCTCAGCAATGTGAAGCTATCACCAGTCACTGCAGCAGCAGTTCCATCCTTGGCCAGGGAGCTCAGGAGACACAGTAGAACTATCCATTCTCTTCTGCTTACCTCAGCGCAGTGTATTTCAGTCTATCTCCCACTCTGTCTCTGGTGAATCCTCTTACCCCTGCCCCCTGAAGCTCTGGCCTATATCCTAGCTCTTGTATGCATAAATAAAATAAAATGTAAAAAATAAAAAGAAATGGAATTAAATTACCTCGTGTCTATAGAACACAGTTTAGCTAATTATAATACTGAAGTATATGAATTCTGGCACAGTCTGTTTTTGTATTTACTTTTCCTTAAAAAAAAAAAACCTAATAGATAGATGGGAACTATCTATTCTGGATAGGGAAAAATGAAAATAAAGTTGTATAATACCATAAAAATGTTTCCTTTACTCTGCAACATATTTTGCAAATATAGGCATACGATTGATTGTACTTAATGAAATATTCTTAATAAAATCTAAAGACTGCTCTATGAGAATGTGTGAATTAACATAAAAAGCAATTTTATGTACACATGTCAGCAGAGGACTAACTGGATTTGTTTCATTCACAAGAGCAAGAGGAGAAATAGCTCAAACCGCACTTGATTTCAACACACCAAGCCAAACAACTAATAAACCGCCCACAAAGAATGAAACTATTTTGAACTCGTCATTCTGCAAATACAAATTAGAATATTATGATATGCTTAAGTTGTTGAGGTAGAACAAACCTGGCCTTTTATTGAAAGGAGGAGGAGTCAAATATCCTGAAAAGGTTGGGACTAGCCTGCAGTCCCTCGGGAACTTCCTGTTTGTCACCGCACCTCTGGATAGTTTTTCTCCGAACACACTCACGCTGAGCGAAGCTCTCAGTGGGGACGCCCAGGCTTTGAGAAGGAAAGCCTCTTTTTGTGAATGGGACACTCACTCTCTCCAGTCTCCACATGTTGAGATTATACTTCTTCATCAGTTTGATGTGCTTGGTGAGAGCAGGTATGTCACTTATGAAATAGTTTTCTCAATTAAAAAAAAAAGTCTCACTGTCATTTTGCATTCTCCAATGCACTTTTAAAGTTTCACACATTCTTTTTTAATGAAAGAAAATATGGATTAAATGAACTTTCTAATTCTGAAAAATAATACTTTTCTTAGTAATAAAAGAAACTTCATTTGAATTAATGTAGTCTTCTGCTACACAAAAATTAAATATGTGAAAAAGGTATAATAGTATTATTTTCTTTCATTGTTAAACTTTCTGTATCTTTCGCCTCTAAGGAATAAGATAATTTATTTTCTAGAAATTTTAAATTGTATTCCATTATACTATCAAATGTGTGAAGTGTGTGTAGATTTTACAGTCTGAGGATTTATTTAAATTATTCTTTTAGAAAAACATGATTTATGCACATAAACCCTGGCATGATGCCTAGGATATTGATAATTTAAAATTATTAATTATAAGGAAAAAGATCAAAACAGTGATATACACAGCAAGATATCAAAAATAGGATGAGATGCTTTAAAAAAAAACAAAAAGCTCAATACTTCCATGTGGAATTCAACTACTCTTTAGTTTCTTGGGCACTCAGTACTACTCAGCATTTTAGGATCCAGTGTTTTTTTTTTTTCACATTGCTGTGATGATAAAGAATGGTAAGATTATTTTTCAGGGAATCATGTGATATATTAGCACTCATAAAAATTTCACAATCTTTAGTAAAATCATTGAGGGTAACTAATTCTAAAGAAATAACTTTTTAAAAAAATTAGAAAGCCTAGTAGACAAAAATGATTCTGCTTTTTTATAATAACTTGAAGCTAGATGTATCAGACATGTACTTACACATAGAAATGGATCCAGTATAGTTATATCAATTTTTTAAAGGTTTATTTACTTATGTCTATAAGAGTTGGGGTGCAGGCCAGAGGTGCGGAGGTGGGTAGGATGCGTGAGAGGATTCACCAGCGACAAATCTGAAATACACTACTGAGGGGAACAGCAAGCAAGACAGGAGAGGTCTGCTGCAATATGTGGTTCTCCACCCTGGCCGGGGATTGAACTTGTGCTGCAGTGACTGTGGAGAGCTTCATAGTGCTTGTGCCACCAGGGAGGCTCCCTAGGATATCAAGTTTTTAAAAAATGTGACCTTTAAAATAATTATGAAGCTAAGCAGAAATGTCTATATGTTTATGAAATAATGCAAAGTAGAATAAACCACTCAGATTTGTAGATAAATTAAGATTACAACTATGTGAAATTCGTGTATGTCTATAAAGTTCAGAAGAGAAATGGAAAATTTCAAGTATTTGTATTAGACTTCAGTCTTATACATTTATGTTTCTTAATTTGTGGTTGTGAAGTTGGTTAAACAGTAAGTGAAATTATAGTAGTGGTGATATTTTTAACTGACAAGTCAACATTCTAAAATATTATCATTTACATTTTTAAATGAAATTAAAAAAAATATGAAACAGAAAAAGTTTAAGGGCAATGCGAACTGACACAAAAACCTAATAATGACATATGGACATTTTCTTTCAGTTTCCCATTATGTATCCTTATTTATAAAGGCAGAACTTAATTATTTTGTAACCTACCTTTTAACTTAACATTATCTCATCAGTAAGGATTTATGATAAATGATTCTATAAGACTCACTGCTACTTGATGGAATCTAAGCAGAGAGAGACACACCACAATAAAGTTCTGTGTCTACAAGCTAAATCTAGATTTCTCAGTCAGTATCTGCCAAACATGACCTTGGAACTTTCATGGGGGAAGTTGTTGAATAATATGCATCTGACAGCAGAAATTATTAAACACAAATTAACTTTTTGTTTTCTTTGACTCACAGTCCAAAAATTAGCAAGTATTAAGATATGATTCGGAATCTTGAGGATACAAGTCATTCACTTTTGGAGATCTTTCTTTCCTTATTCTAGCATTTGAAATAATAAGAATGTTTGCATAATCTTATCAGGGGATAAAGCAATGGCTATCAAACTCTAGTGTGCACCTGAATAACTTAGAGAATTTGTTTAAAATGCAGAGACTCCACCCCAAGAAATCTAGTGCCTGAGTGATAGCTTGAAATCTGTATTTTGAACAAACCCTGAAGTTTTTCACCTGCTAGCGGTCCAAGGAACATATACTGATAAATATTGTTCGAAATGAAGACTGTTGCCATAAATATTTTTAAGAATTACTCTGTTATCAATATTTTGGCCCATGGCAATGTGTGTAAGACTAGGTAGATAAGTTCCTAGAGAAAATAGCGTTGGTCCCTCAAACAGTTGTTTCCATAGGTATTGAATATCCTCTGCAGACGATATATCACTGTGTGTGTGTCTCATTCTTCTCTGACATGAATGCAAGGTGAGTGAGGGGGTGGGTTGCATATTTATTCCCATGATTAAGACATGACTGTGAAGAAATCTGGCATCTCATTTGTTTTCTCAGTTATAGTCTCAAGAAATACAGCCGGCGGTTAATAGCACAAATGTCCTTCCAACCGAGAGGGCATTTTGCCCATCTGCTTCTTGCCTGTCTGTGCCTGGGGAAAAAAAAAAAGAAGAATGAGAGATAGTTTACTAGGTTTGTCCCTGGCCAACTGTGGACAGTTGACTTAGAATGGATTTCTAATGACAAATTCAGTGTATTCCTTTTTTTTTTATTTTCAGTGTATTCCTTTTTATTAAGAAAGTATAGATGGAGTTGCCATTTAGATTTCAATAATTTAACAGGGACAAGCCTCCTTTCTTTTCCATTTTTTAAAATTTTTTTAAAAGATTTATGTATTAATATATACAAGAACTGGGCTATAAGCCAGAGGTGCAGGGGGTGAGAGGAGTCACCAGAGACAGAGTGGGGAGCTGAACAGGCAGACTGAAATACACTGCTGAGGGGAGCAGCAGGCAAGACAGGAGAGGTCTGCCACCCACACCATGTGGGTCACCTCCCTGGCTGGAAGCAGGGATCGAACTTGTGCTACAGTGGCTGTAGATTAGTGCTGCGCCTTAATCCCTTGTGCCAGTAGGGGGGCCCTTCGCTTCTACTTTTGACAAATAGGGAAACAACTCATTTTCTAATTTCTGTAAGGGAAAATTTCTGGTCTAAAGAGATTTTTATTTCTGTGACTTTCGGAAATTCCTACAGAGCATTGTTTTTGGACAAGTATGATTGTGCTCAGATTGCTGGAATCTTCCTGGCTACTTCAGTTACCATGTGGTGAGCTGTGTCCCAGACACTGACTAGCATTTGCTGCTCCATGCACAGCTTACACAGAACGTCTCCCTGAATCTTGCTCTGGATCACAGTAAATGTGTTCAGGCAGTACTGAGTAAATACACCTGACGCTTGGACCTCTGTTCTAAAGAAGTGATTAACATACTTCTGTGTACTGGGTTTGGACTTGCAGGGACCTTGTGCATGTCTTAGAACCCAAAAACTTGAAATGAAAGGAATGAGGCCATGTGGGTTTAACTTCCCAAGTGAATACCAAGCAAGGTTAAATTAGGTGGAGGTTCATGGCTTTCACTTGGGTGTGTGGGTTATGGACTAAATTTCACCAACCATGAGTCTAAGAGAAACTGGTAACTTTTATTTTTGATCATTTGACGTAGCCATTTTGGGAGGTTTGATGTGAACCTACTTTTCATTTTTGAGCTTATAGACTCTTAGTATTTTCTTTCCTTTTGCCCACATTCATAGTTACTTCATCAATGGGTTACCCACAAATCCATCTGTTCACTAAAGCCTCTTTGGCTGTAAAGTATTCCCTTCGAAGTTTTCCTCCCATTAGATATGTGGGAAATGAAATCAGTTTTCTCCGAAAGCAGGTAGATGCAAAAATGCCAGAACTGAGCATCACATAGAGACTGCACGCAGCTTAATTTTAGCTTCAAGGTAGTGAGGCCTTTAAAGACAGAGCAAAAAGGTCCTTTTCCTTGGAAGTTTAATCCAAAAAGTAGCAAGATTGCCAGTGTCTGTATTGTCTCAGAGAATCACACTTTCCCAGCAAACTGAGACTCTTAGGAAATAAATCACTCTAGTGAATAGATGTCTGTTTTCTCCATTGTATCCTAAAGAAATATAACCAAAAGTCAAGAGGGCATTTTGTCTATCCAACCCAATTTTCTGGTTACGACTGAGCAAAATAACAGCTGTATTTAGTCCCTAAGATTTAAAATGAGTTTATTTTGCACGGGCACAGTTATAAACGCTCTCCTACAACAGACTGACCAAGGTGGTGGGTTGAATGTAACTTTCAGTGGTAGAAAATGGATGGCCGTCAACTTTGCCATCCAAGGGGAAAGAAAACTAGTTGGAAAACTAGGAGCCTGTTTTGATTTTGACAGAAAAACGGAAATTTCTGCCCAACCACCTCCAAGATTTTTCATCTTTTGATCATTCTGTAAAGGAATTTGGGGGGTCTGACTACTCACCTATCATAAGGAAGAAGGTGGAAAGAAGTCAGATTTAGCCAAGAACTGGCATCCTAAGGAAGTGGCAGATCACTGTTTCAAAGGACCTTATCAGGGAAATTACTAAGAAAATGAGAGGCTAAAGAGTTTGTGTCAGTAGAATTTCAGAGAAATAGGTAGAGTTTTTTAGGAACTGCATTCATACCACTTTTTCTTCCAAGTTTTGTCTTGACCAGTTCTGTCATGGCACTGACGGGCATGCTTTTTATCACTCTATTGATATTGTGGCTTAACCCTTGTGGTCTGAATTTCTATAGTTTTGTCTGCAAGGAAAGATAAACTGAAACAGAGCAAAGACAAAGATGTTATGGTTACCAGGCCAGTGACAAGACCCTGTTTCATGTCCTTCTGTTCTTTTTTCCTTTTTTTTAAGATGTTATTTATTTATGCACACAGAGCTGGGTACAAGCCAGAGGTGTGGGTGGTGAGAGGATTCACCGAAGACAGAGCCGAGAACAGAACAGGCAGCTCTACTGAAGTACACTGCTGAGGGGAGCGGCAGAAGCACATATGATGCCATATGTGTGTCAGCTCCCTGTCCAAGGACTGAATTTGTGCTGCTGCAGTGGCTAGAGATTGCTTCATAGTGCTGAGAGTTTAACCCCTGCACCACCAGGGAGGCTTCTGCTACTCCTTTTTTTCTCTTTAATTATTTATTTATTTATGCATACAAGAGCTGGGGTACTGGCCAGAGTCCAGGGTGTGAGAGGATTCACCAGAGACACAATGGAGAGCAGAACAGGCAGACTGACGGAAACACACTGCTGAGGGCAGCAGTGGGCAAGGCAGGAGAGGTCTGCTGTGCCATGTGGGTCCCCTCCCTGGTTGGCAGCAGGGATCAAACTCGTGCTACAGTGGCTGCGGTTTGCTTCATAGTGCGTTGCTTAACCCACTGCAGGAGACCCTGCTGCTCCTTCTTAAGGGACACGACTTTCTGCTGAACAGTTTGGGGCCCACAGAAGAGCAGAATATTTCCCTCCATACCTTGAGATACACTGGTTGTCACAGGGTTGCAATCCCAATTGTTTATACCCTTGAATTACAGTTATTTATAAGTTCTAATGGTCCACCTTTAGAAGACAAAAGGGACCGACTAGTTTAGGAGACAAGGGCTAAAGACGAAAAGAAATAAGGCTATCACAGTAATAGTTACCATGGGAGAGAGTAAGGACCTAGTTATCCAAAACAATTAAAAAAGGCTTTCTAGGCATCCAGGACCAGGATTTAGTTTTTTTAAGTTGCCCTACCTCTAGGTAGCTTCTTCTTTGCGTTTTCAGCTGACCTTGGAGTTCAGTTCAAGGTTGTTATTACTATAAATACAAACCTTAGAGAGAGAAAGTTAGAAATGTTTTTTCTTTTGTACTTTTTAGGACCCGAGAGCAATTTAATTATTTGACCTTAGTTAACGTTTCCATAAAAATGTGAACTTCTTAGAACCATTTTTTAAAACATTTTTACTGATATAATTTACATATCATGTGATTCACCCACTTGGTTTTTTTTTTAAAGATTTATTTATTTATGCATACAAGAACTGGGGTCCAGACCAGAGGTGTGGGGGGTGAGAGGATCCACCAGAGACAGAGTGGGGAACAGAACAGTCAGATTGACTGAAATACACTGCTGAGGGGAGCAGTGGGCAAGGCAGGAGAGGTCTGCTGCGCCATGTGGGTCCCCTCCCTGGCTGGCAGCAGGGATCGAACTAGTGCTGAGATGGCTGTGATTTGCTTCATTGTGCATTGCTTAACCCATTGTGCCAGCAGGGAGGTCCCGATTCACCCACTTAGAATATACAATTCAACAGTTTTAGAATGTCCACAGATATTTGCAACTATCTCCTGTCAGTTTTAGAATGTAATCAAGATGCCAAAAATGAACCAATGCCCTTTAGCTATCTCACTGCTACCTCCCCATCTGCTTCTATCCCCCCCAATCTGAAGCAACCACTAATCTACTTTTTCTGGACATTTCATATAAATGGAATTGATGTCATTTTTGCAGTCAGTGGGTTTGGAGAGCAGGATTCTTGGGTTCACTCTGGGAAAGATTTCACTTCAACAGCATGCAGCGAGTTTCCCAGGCGAGTTTCTCCATGAGACAGAGACGTTGGTTATATTTAAAGAGCAGGTTTATTAGAGAAAGGGACAGAAGAGTAAAGGACACTGGCAGACACAAGCGGGCAGAAAGAGCTTCCCCGAAAGGGACAGGCTTGCTCAGAGAGGCCTGCATGGTCACAGGCGGCAGCCTTGAGGAGAGCTGCCTCTATTGAGCGAGGTCAGTGAAGAGAAGCTCCAGTATGGGACAGGTCACAGGCAAGCAGGAAGGCTGCTGCCTTGCAGAGGGATAGAGAGTTGGCAAAAAGGCACACCTGCATAGTCACAGGTGGGCAGAAGGAATTGCTGCCTCATTGTGGGGGCAACATTAAGTTTTATCCTCTTCTTTTGGTAGGGAGGGCTCATCTTTGTGAGTGCTTAGATTGTTGCCAACTTTGGACAACTATGCAGAACCAGAAAGAAACGAGATTCCACAGCGGACAATCTCCATATCTTTACCCTCAGGTCTGTTCTCCTAAACCTCCCTCCAACATCTGATACCTGCTAAAGTCTTATGCCCGTGGTAAGGCACTGGCACCTAGGATCTTGATTTCTATAGCTGGTGTATGGTCCTGTTTATCCCCTCCACCCCACCTCCTGTGTATCTAATCTTGTGATGCCTCTTTTAGATTTTCTATATTCTTATCCTCCATCAGAATCATAATATATGGGGTCTTTTGTGACTGGCTTTTTTCACTTATCATAATGTTTTCAAGATTCCACCTTACTGTAGCATGTAGAACCATCTGTGTTAACAAAAGAATTTTTAATTAACTATCCTTCCTCCCCCCAAGAAAAAAACCCAACTCAACAAAAGGTGATAAATCAGCTACTTGATTAAAACCCTAATTACAAAAGTGAAGTATGACTATTTCTAGGTAGTTAAATTAAATAAGAGGGAATTTTGAATTCTTAGATTTGGGTTGTCTTTGATTAGGAAGACTGCCTGGAAATGTTTCCTTGAATAGATGCTTCTTGTTCTTTTAAATCCGCTAGCTTACAGATCTTAGAATTTTTCATCCAAAGGATTAGCCAAGTTTCTAAGGAATGAAGAACCAACCTCTCATTTTAATGAGAAAAATGACGGCCAATATTGGCTTTTCGTTTTACCTTAAAAGAGCCAGAACCAAACTGTGACCAGGGAGAAACACTGCCACCTGAACCCTGGCTAATACAGCTTCCCTTTTCCAAAATCCTTAGTTGGTTTAAGGAAATGAAAAGGATATAGGAAATGAATTAATACTTATTGAACAGTTGTTTTTATATCAAATCTCATATTATACAATTTATTTATTTCATTTAGTCTTCATCGCCACCCTTTTTGATCAATAATTTCATCAACATCATCAATAATTACTAAATTTTCAGTATCTCTTATTATGATCATACTACACAAGTGAAACTGTGACCCAAGAGTTCATTATTCATTACCAAGATCACTTCGCTGTAGGCAATGGAGTCAGATCTCAAATCTATGTCTGTAACTCCAAAACCAGCGCCCTTTCCAAAATCATGTATTTTTGTTTAAGACATTAGTCCAGGGTTGGCAAGCTTTTTCTGTAAAGGGCCGTATCGTAAATGTCTACTCGGTGGGCCACCAGTCACTCACTGATGCCTTCTTGAAGGAAAACAGCCACAGACCATACAGAAAATCAGCATGGCTTGACTCGGTCATGGATGGCCTGCATTCAATTATAACAAAATGTCACAGGCACAAATATGTTATCTCGGGGCCTCCCTGGTGGCGCAAGGGGTTGGGTGCTGCACTGTGGGGCTTCTGCAGCCACTGCAGCACAGGTTCAATCCCTGGCCAGGGAGGGGACCCACATGGCACAGCAGACCTTTCCTGCCTCGCCCACTGCTGCCCTTGGCAGTGTTTCAGTCCATCTGCCTGTTCTGCTCCCACTCTGTCTGTTACAGGGCAACCCTAATATAAAATGGGTTTGCCTGACTGGGTCCTTACCCGAGCGCTCGAACGGCACTTATAATGCCCCAATTGCAGGCACACACAACAAAAGTTAATAAAGGGTTTTATTTACAAGGGAAGGAGAAATAGCGTAGTGAATAACACAAGGGGAAGAGAGGGATACAGATCT
>JAGFMF010011690.1:5934643-5947489 GCA_019455555.1 Galemys pyrenaicus | reverse complement strand
TTATGGGATTTGTAGTCCTTGGATCTTGTAGGTCTGGAATGGGGTCGAAGTCCATAACCTATTTGTATAATCCATTCAGGAGGGTCTTTCCCCCTAACATGTCTCTGGTGGATCCTCTCACCTCCTGTGCCTCTGACCTGTACCCCAGCTCTTGTATGCATAAATAAATAAAAATCTTTAAAAAATGTTATTTCACAAGATTCTATAGCCACATTTCTTTGCCACCCCACAGGTTTAAATTCCTCATTGGATGGGGAACATTGTGATTTTTTCAGTCCTCAACAGGAAATAGCATTTTGGAATAATTGAATTTCAAAGTAACCTGCAAAAGAAAGGCAAAGTTTCTCCAGTTTATAAAAGAGGTTAAGCTTTAGAAACCAGTTTAACGTGTTCTGTGGTTACTCAGTTGGCCTGTCAGCACTAGGGCAGAACAAACTTGATTTTGTAACAAAAGGACAAAATAACCAAAAAGAGGGTTGCTTTCTAAAAACATAAAAGTAATTAATCGTTTTAAAAATACCAGCATAAAGTTGAACTTAAAGAACTGCATTTTTGAAATTGAAGCAGTTTAACACATTGGCCACTCACAAATATTTAGTGTTTGTCAGCTGTCCAAATTGCTGAGAATTTAGGGTCCAGTCACAAGTTCCCTGCCAAGTCCTGAGGGCACAATATTAGACAAAAAGATAACACAGTAACTGCCTTCAAGGAACTTAAACTGACTCGTAACATGATCAAAATACATCAATTTAATGTTTTCTTTTAAAAATGCTATTGGAGTTGCCTCCTTAGCGCAGTAGGCAGCGCGTCAGTCTCATAAAAATGCTTTTGGGCCTCCCTGGTGGCCCAGTGGGTTAAGCAATGCACTGTGAAGCAAACCACAGCCACTGCAGCATGAGTTCGATCCCTGTTGCCAGCCAGGGAGGGGACCCACATGGCACAGCAGACCTCTCCTGCCTCACCCGCTGCTCCCCTCAGCAGTGTATTTCAGTCAGTCTACCTGTTCTGCTCCCCATTGTGTCTCTGGTGGATCCTCTCACTGCCCACACTTCTGGCCTGTACCCCAGTGCTTGTACGCATAAATAAATAAATCTTTAAAAATAAATAAATAAAAATGCTATTCATTCTGAAAGGAAGGGGATTAATAACCTTAGGTGATTGTATTTGAAGATTTCTTTTTATTTTTTTATGCATAGAAGAACTGAGGTGTAGGCCAGGGGTGCAAGGGGGTAGTGGCAGGTGTGGTGTGGGTTTGAGGATTCACCAAAGACAGAGTGGGGAGTAGAACACGCAGATGTACTAAAATACTCTGCTAGGGGGAGCAGCCAGCAAGACAGGAGAGGTCTGCTGTTCCTAGGTGGGCCAGCTCCCTGGCTGGGAATAGAACTCAGGTCCTCAGTGGTAACAGCATGATAGTGCTGAGACTTAACCCTGTGCCACCAGGAAGGTCCACCTTAGGCAATTTTAAACAAAGAACATCAGAAACAGAATGCAGGATACACTTTTATTTGTATATAATATTCCAGACCTTGTCACCTACAGATATCTATTTTTACATAACGTTAGCTCTAATGCATGTGCCATTTTGTACTGCACTTATTTTAGTAACATTCCTTCATACACTCTAAGTAGTGTCCATGTGGGTTATTCTGAATGACTAAAAAATGTGCTAGCAACTTGATATTTATTTATTCAGGAAAATTTAATGATGCCAGCTCTGAATCAGGCTCTGTTCTTGGCACTGGGGATGCAGCAGTGGGAAAGCAAACACATAGATGAATTGTCCTGGAGTGCTTCTGTTAGTGGGGTAAGTTATTTCAGCATAACAAAAAGATATTTCAGGTAGCTGGAGGGGAAAAAAGCAAGTTACATTGTGAACATATTGCAAATAAACTGGGACCCTTTCCCTGGCCTAACAGACAAAAGAGCAAAGTCATTTGCATAGACTTCAAGTCAGAACAGGCTCCTCCTCTTCTGTGTAGCAGCCTGCAGAAATCTGGGGTCTGCTAGAAACCAACTCTTGCTTATCACCAAAGAAACCAGCAAGAAAAATGGGTAAATAGTCTTTGTGTCACCACTATAGAGTGTTTAGATGTCAAGGTAATGATTAAACACTGACATATACCCCTTGAAACAAAGGTGGTCTCAACATAGGAAATCAAGAGATCTAAACCTGTAAACACCACCAGACCTCTACCCCAGGAATAATACATTTTTAGAGTAAATGACTCACTGTGCCTTTTCCTCTTTGTAATACGTTATTCTGTAACAAGATACATAAACTAAACTCAAAATTGCAGGAGTCAACAGTTCTCAAACTAAAATTTACTGGCGTCTCCTGAGGTCAAGACCTCTTTCTGATTACCCAATAAACTTTTTCTATCTGTCATTGAAAACTTTTACTTCAGTCGACTTAGGAAAAAGTTTTCTAGAATAGAATTCAATATAAGAAGAATGTAATAGCTATAAATCCTGGGGGAAGGGTCATTGCTTAGACCAAGGATCCGCTTATAGATACAAATGAACTCAGGAATTATATTATCCATTAACAGTCCTTAAAGAGATCAAGAGCCAGTCTCCCAAGGGTGAATGGAGAAATCTAGAAGGACTCACAGTGAACAATGATCTATTATAGAACTACAACTATATAGCCAGGGAAATACGATTCCAGAGACAATTTTTATGTGTACTCCTTTCTCATTATTCATGGTATTAGTGGTTGATAAAGCCACAGCAAACAATGAATTAGCAAAACTGAGCCATTGTGCCTAGGGAAACTTAAGGGTAGTTTCCTGAAAGCCTCTGGTTACAATGATTTTGTCAACTGATTATTGCATAATCTTATTTTATGTGTGTTTGTGTTTAAAGACCTTTTTAAGTGTATGCTACTGATTCACTAACATTAAATTCACAGTCAGCAGCATCATACCTCAATGCCTAAGTGATGCTTAGCCAGTACATGTATTTTCTCTATAAGAACATTGCTTTCTTCTTGAGCTTTAGGAATGTGAGGCAACACTTAGGGTTTTGCCCAGAGGCCATTTTAAACAGCAAAATCACCAAGAAAAAAACACAAATAAGGCAAGAAATACGGCACTAATCAGGTTGTGAAAAGGACACCTGTTTGGAGGAGGAGAGCTGAAGCAAGAACAGTGTTGACTTTAGCTAGGAGCAGGTGTGGGGAGTGCTTCAAATTTTTTGCCACTGTGTCCATGTCTAAGTGACCACAAAAACACCTTGAGTTTTGCCTTGGCGGTCACAAAAATGTTCTAGAGAGGAGGTGAGTTCGCAAATATGAACTCTATAAATAACAAGAACTTCCTGTATTTTAATAATAGGAACAAAAGTGTTTGAGTGAATTTGTATGTCCCAAAGGGAGGGATCAAGGAGGATATGAGAGGTCAGGTAAGTGTGTTAACTTTCTCAACTTTCTTGGTAAGAAATGAGGAATAGAACTATATAGTGAATCGATCAGAAACACTCTGACTTCTCCATCGATAAATAGAGATTTCAACAATTATTTTTAAACTCGCCAAGTACTCAAAATTACAGAAATAATTTTGTAATGAACAAAATCAGAGGTCGACCTCACTGGATCCCTGGCAGCAGTGGCTGAGCTGGTGTCTCATCGTGGATAGATAGCAGGGGATCATTTGATGTCATCTCAAGTTACTAAAGACAGGGCTCGAGCAGAGTAAGGGAAGACAGCTGCTCTGGCAAAGGTCAGCAGCTGGACACCTGAAGAACTGAATAATCTGTTCCATGACAACCTGAAGGACAGTTTCCAGATACCCCAAAATCTTTGCAAAGGTTCACACTGGTGGATAACTAAGTCTGCAGAGATATACTTAAGACTTGAGCAGTTTGCACAAGTTCACTTCTGGCCTACAGTCTACCTAGTTACAGCCCATGAAATAGTTTAAGTATTTCACATAAAGTTGCAAAGATAAACACCAAAAGAATTAAAGTAAATTTTAAGTTTCCCAGTATAAGAGGGAATACATAACAGACAGGGGAAAAAGAAAAACAACCAAAGAAAAGAGACAAGGTGATTTGTAGAGCAAAAGACAGTACACCAAAAAGTACTAAAATCAGCAAACAGAGCATTAAAGTGTTAAATCCAATTGTGTTCTGGTGGCTCTTCCAAGAAACAGGCACCCAGAGGAAAATGGACTCACAGAGATCTATTACAGGAAGTTCAGGAAATATGTGTGAAGGATAAAAGAAGACAGAGGAGTTTGCAGAAAGAACCTTCACACCACAATGCAGAGGTAACATCCAAGAAAGGAGAAAAGGAAGATCTGGGTAGGAGGAGCTTCAGCACATTCTGAGAATATTCCAGCCAGGCTGAATAGGGAGTCCTTATGCCAAAGTAACCCATTATTGGAATCCTTCATGAGGCAGGAGAAGCTACCTGTCCTGACTCTAGCACCCCACCGTGCTTGGTCATTGGCTGGGCCCAGCCTAGGGACCATGGCTTCCATGTGAAGGCTGTGGGGCAGACAGAGGCACAGGCAACTCAGCTGTCATGCCCGCAGCAGGTTCTCTCTCTCTCTTTCTCTTTTTTTTAACGCATACAAGAGCTGGGGTACAGGCCAGAGGCACAAGAGGTGAGAGATTTCACCAGCGACAGAGTGGGGAGCAGAAAAGGCAGATCAACCGAAATACACTGCTGAGGGGAGCAGAACAGGCAGACTGACTGAAATACACTGCTGAGGGGAGCAGCGGGTGAGACAGGAGAGGTCTGTTGCACCATGTGGGTCACCTCCCTGGCCAGGGATTGAACTCATGCTGCAGTGGCTGGTGATAGCTTGACAGGAAGGCCCTGCAGCAGGTTCTCTTGAAAGTGGATCTGAATGAGGCATGGCTGTGGCCACCTGACCAATTATATCTATTTATGCCAATAAATGGTAACTCATATTTTTTCCATTAATTTTTTGAATTGAAGTGACATTGGTTTATAACATACAGGTTTCAGGTGTGCTGTATTTATTATAAATCAATGCCTTACATACTACACTATATATTCCGCCAAAACTCTAGTTTACATTTTTGGGGCCGCCCCCTCACCTATTTCATTTTCATTCAGTATTTTATTAAGCTAATACTGCTTTACATCAGTATTTGTGTATTAAAGATACAGAATCTCCCACCTCAAATGCTGTTGCTATACCACAGCACCCACAGTCCAGCTCCAGTCTTTTATGCCTGCTCCCCATTTTGTTCTTGCCCCGTGTCCTCTGGTAGCCTCATTTCTATAGTCAGCGTCCTTGGATTGTTGTTAACTTGGCTTTATCTGACCCTTTGTTTTGTTTCTCTATATTCCATGTATATTTGCTTAACATTATCACCTCAGTTCCATCCATTTGCAGCATATGGCAAGAGTTTATCTTTTTTGATAGCTGAAGTAGTATTCCATTGTGTATATACCACATCTTCCTGATCCACTTGTCTGTATTTGGGAACTTCCTTGTTTTCATAGTTTGTCTATTGTAAACAATGCTGCAATAAACACAGGAGTGCAGGTTTCCCTTTGAATTAGTGTTTTTGTATTCATCAAATACTTACCTAGAAGAGGGTTTTATAGTAGATCCATCTTTACTGTTTTGAGAAATATTCCATGTTGTTTTCCGTAGGGACTAAAATAGTCTACATTCCCACCAACTGTGTAAGAAGGTTCCTTTTTTTCTTCACATCCTCACTAACACTTGTTTGTGGTCTTTTTGATATGGGCCATTCTCACAGATCTCCCTTACCTACTACTTTAAAGGCTCTCTGATGAGATCATAGTATAAAATCCAGATTGGGTGGGAGTCCAAAAAAAGAAGAAAAAAGAAAAAGAATAAAATCCAGGTAGGGCTACATGTAAAATGCCTAAAAAACTTGTTAAAAACAGGCTAGCCAAATGCTAACAAAAAGAAAGTCAAATTATGGTAAGACTGTCATTTGGTGGAATTTAAGGTGCTTTAAAAATTTTTAAGTACTTTAAAATGAAAAAAGGATGGTGGAAAATCCATAGGGACCACAACTGATGTCAAATATATATATATATATATATATATATATATATATATATATATAAAGAAAGAAAGAAAAAGAGGAAAAAATGAAAAAAGATATAACACCTGGAAGATTTAAGTCTAGGTAACTGCAAGAAAAAAAATATGAATGAATAAAAAATATAATAGTTTGGGGAACTTGAATTTTTCCTTTAGTATAATGTTGTTAAACTTTGCAAAAGGACTCCTCTATCACTGGCATTTAGATCCATTTATTTCCAGATGATGAAAATAAAAAAGATTTCTGTTCCCCAAGCTAACTATTTAAATTTCCATTTTGATCACCTTTTTTACACCTATTTTGTAGGCTGAAATTTTATATTTATTTGTGTGTTTCATTTCTTAATGCCTGACTTTCCCTCTAAAATATTGCCTGCCTAGAACCTAGTATAAAGTAAATCCTAGGATAGAGTAAATTTTGAATGCATTTTACTTATCCTATGAAGATAAAAGATAACATTTAACATATAAAGCTGTTATAATACTTAGTAATGAGAGAGGAACAAGAAGACACATTCGTTTTCACAGAGTACTTGCAATGGACCTTTTTTTTTTTTTTTTTCTTTGCAATGGACTATTCAGGTCACAATGCCATTATAAAAATAAATGAGACAAACATCTAAAGTCAGAGTGGTACATCAAATGCAAAATAAAAATTCATTTGTTTTGCCCCTTTTTCCATATAGTAACTGTCAATTTTAAGGACTTCTGGTAAAGACTCAACAGGTCAAGGAAGTTGGATGAACCATTCTTGTACACATTAAAGTTGACAGTTCCTGTTGCAAAATAGGTCTGGCTAAAAGCTTTACAACTCTTCCCCGAGCCCTCAAAAGACCCAGGTATGTGACTCAGGATACCGTTACCAACACCACTCAAAATGAACAGACACGGCATTTAATAGACCTTTTCTCTGGAAAGCAAACTCTGTCTTCCCCAGTTTGGCCTCATTCATAATTCATCTCTGTGACTGACATTCCTCTCTTGGGCAGGTAGGTAGCAAGATGACATAATTTCCCCAGGCCACCTGATGAGTCAGCCCCACAACCAGGAACAAAACCCAGTATTACGATGACTGAGACTGAGAGGCTCAACCCAACCCTAAGACATCTCTTGTTCAATAAAATGACTAATTAAACAGTCAAGTATTTATTCTGGGACTTACTGCTTAACACCAGTCAGGTTTCAGTCCATGTCTCTCCAGCACAGTGTAATCTACAGGAAGAGAGAAATGAAAGTATCCAACAGATGGAGAAAATAATTTCATAAATGAGGAAGTTCTGGGCATTTATGCACAGAGTGGTGACTGTATTTAACAACACTATATTGTGTGCTTGGAATTTGCTAAGAGATTAGATCTCAAGTGTTCTTACACACACACCCTAACTATCTGTGCCGATGAATGTATTCAACTAACCTTATGTGGTAATACATGTCACAATATGTATGCGGGGAAAATCGTCTGTGTACTTTAAACTTACACAATGTTATTGCCAATTTTTTCCCATAAAACTGGAAAAAAGCAACAACCAGAAAGACCATATTTACAGTGAGAGCAAGCCTCACTGCATAAACTACTAGACAGTGTAGAAGGAAAATAAGACTCTCCAACTTCTCCGGGTTTTCAAAGCCTCCATAAATGTTGACCATCTATTTCAGACTCTTTGGCTCATTCTCTTTTGGAATGTCACTTTACTCTCTTGCATGCCAGAACCTAGGCAGTGGTTTCAGTGAAAGCATATGTGAATGGATGCAAGTTAGAAAGGAAGGCTAGACACCCCAGCTTGCAGGCTGCTCTAAGGCTCAGAACGTGGGGGAAGCAATTCCTGAGTGTTTAAGTGCAGCTGCGTTGAGAAGAGGAAGCCAGGGGATGGTTTTTAAACCCCTGTTGGAGGAGTCAGAGGGGATGTTCCCAGGCACTCTTATCTTCTGTGGACTAGTTGCAAGTCAAGAGTCTTTCCCTTCTGTCCCCTCTTTCAAGAATGGTCATGCTTCGGGGCTTTCTCCCTCTTGTGAATATCCTAGCAGCCATCTCCACCTTGGAGTTAGGGCTTGTTAGTTGTCTACTTCACTTACCATTTGACTGACAGGCATCGAGGATCACAACACAGTTTTAAATTCTTATAATTAAGAAAAATATGTCTTCCTAATTACTATATTATTATGTCTGGATACCAAAGTTACTTAGAGACTAACTTATTTGTTTATGGGTCTTGATCAAGTCCTTATAAACATTATAAAAACAATACTGTTTACTAGGCAAAGACCCCAAGCTCTCCTTTGTTCTTACCTTCTTCATCTCGCAACTTGACTATTAGTTTATTTCCAACTCCTTGTTCCTTTTTGAGTAGAAGTCTTAAACATTTCTTTTTTATTTATTTTTTATTTTTATTTTTTAAGATTTATTTATTTATGCATACAAGCACTGGGGTATAGGCCAGAGGTGTGGGGGTGGGGTGAGAGGATTCACCACAGACAGAGCAGGGAGCAGAACAGGCAGATCAATGGAAGTACACTGCTGAGGGGAGCAGCGGGCACAGCAAGAGAGGTCTGCCACACCATGTGGGTCCCTCCCTGGCCGGCAGCAGGGATCGAACTCGTGCTGCAGTGGCTGCGGTCTGCTTCATAGTGTGTTGCTTAACCCACTGCGCCACCAGGGAGGCCCAACATTTCTTTTTTAAAAAAAGATTTTATTTATTTTTACATAGAAGAACTAGGGTACAGGCCAGAGGTGTGGAGGGTGAGAGGATTCACCATAGACAGAGTGGGGAGCAGAACAGGTGGATTTACTGAAGCACACTGCTGAGAGGAGCAGTGGGCAAGACAGGAGAGATCTGCTATGCCATGGGGGTCAGATCTCTGGACTGGGATGGAACTGTTGCCTTAGTGGCTGGAGATACCTTAATAGAGTGGAGACTTAAACCCCTTGCACCACCAGGGAGGCCCAGAAGTCTTAAACATTTCTATCTACTCTTGTTTTCTGATATCAGAACAGAACTGACAGGTCCCCTCTTCCTCTTTATGTCACTGACATGGTCCTCTCCCATTTCTTCTTTAATTTATTTAAGCTTTTTAATTTGGAAATAATTTTCAACTTGAGAAAAGTTACAAGAATGCAAAAAATTCTCAGTACACCAATAACCCTTTACACAGATTCACATACTGTTAACATTTTGCTACATGTATTTAGCATTTGCTCCTTATCTGTCCATCCCTAATCGTTTTTTCTGAGTCACTTGGGAATATGTTGGCCATTTACTTATAAATAGTTAGTTGTATCCCCCAAGAATTAGGGTTTTTCTGTTACAAACCATTGTATAGTTGTCTATCTCTATTAATTTATCATTGATATTAAACTTTTATCTAAGTCTAACTAGATTCCAACTTTGTGAATTGACACAATAGTTTCTTCTATAGCATTCTTTCCTTCCATCATAGAATCCAGTTTAAGACCAGCTGCTGCATTTATTTAGCCTATCTCACTAGTCTCCTTTAATCTAAAATATTTCTGCAGCTCTTCTTTCTATCTATGACACTGATTTTATTAAAGAATAAGGAACATTTAATTTTTAAAAAATATTTCTTATTTTATGTTTGCTTGGCTTTTCTTGATGACTAGATGTGGGCTATGCATTTCCCACTGGAATGCTGTGGTTGTGATTCCCTCGGGGCGTTGTAAGCATAGGCGCCGGACATTCCCCTGGCCTTATGGATGATGTTGAGTCTGACAGCTTAGTCAAGGTGTTCTATTCCTCCACCATATAGTTGCTAGTCATTAAAAAGTAATTGGTGGTCTTTAAGATCAGGCAAATAATATACTTCTCCTCAATCTCCCCTCCCCCATGCACATTGATTAAGCATTCATTGATGATTCTTGCTTAACCAACCTTTATTACGATAGTTGCAAAATAATGAGTTTCAAGTACAGCATTCACTCCACATTCACTAGAAGGCATTCAGCATTATCCTGAGGACCTTCTCTTTTTGACTTATTTTTTTAAAAGATTTTATTTATTTATGCATACAAGCACTGGGGTACAGGCTAGAGGTGTGAGGGGGTGAGAGGATCCACCAGAGACAGAGTGGGGAACAGAACAGGCAGATTAACCGAACTACACTGTTGAGGGGAGCAGTGGGTGAGGCAGGAGAGGTCTGCTACGCCATGTGGGTCCCCTCCCTGGCCGGCAGCAGGGATAAATAAATCTGAGATTTCAGTAAGGTGACTTTTTGGGTTAGAATTTAAAGAAGGGCCTCCCTGATGGCACAAGGGGTTAAGTCGTAGCACTATGAAGCAATTCCCAGTCACTGGAGCAGGAGAGTTCAATCCCCGACCAGGACCAGGCCAGGGAGGGGACCCACATGGCGCAGCAGAACTCTCCTGTCTTGCCCGCTGCTCCCCTCAGCAGTGTATTTCAGTCCATCTGCCAGTTCTGTTCCCCACCCTGTCCCTGGTGAATCCTTTCAACCTCCAACCCCCACGTCTGGCCTGTACCCCAGTTCTTGTATGCATAAATAGGTAGACCTTTAAAAAAAAATAAAAGAACTTGAAGGAGGACAGGATTTAGAAAAATAGTTTTCCTGGTGAAAAAGAACTCTTATGTGAACTTTGAATGAAACATGATTTTTTTCACTTCATTCAATTACATCCAGTCCCCTGCTAGGTTCCATAAGTCACGTAGAAATAACTTTTGTGAGTATAGGATAACACTTTTGCTTGATGTCCACCTAAGGAAAGAATTGTCATGATGCCATCTCATTTTTATTTCCAGACATAGATGAAACATGTCCTTCATTCACCAAACTGAGCTTTCACAGTGCAGTGGTTGGTACCGGACTAGATGTGAGGTTGATGCTCTACACCTGGAGAAACCGGACCTGTGCACAAGTCATCAACTCTATGGATTTGGGGAACTTGAATGTGACCAAGAAAACCACCTTCGTTGTCCATGGATTCAGACCAACAGGCTCCCGTCCAGTTTGGATGGAAGCCTTAGTACAGGGTTTGCTCTCTGTAGAGGACATGAACGTGATTGTTGTTGATTGGAATCGAGGAGCTACAACTGTAATATACAGCCATGCCGCTGAGAAGACCAAAAAAGTAGCAACGATCCTGAAGGAATTTATTGACCGGATGTTGGTAAGAGAGAATTCTCTTAGGTGATTCAGGGCCAAGTTGAATTGTCCCATTATCTGGAGATTTAAGGCCAAAAGATATGTTTACATGAGGCTATTTTGTAACATTTGCAAATATGAATATGCCCAGGGAAGGCCCACAGGTGTGATTTCTAGCAGAGGCATGAATGGAGATACTATGGCATAAAGATTAAGGCACAGGTTTACAGATCTAAAGATTGACTTGAATCCTGCTTTCCTCCCTTGCCAACTGCCTCCCTTGGCAGACTATGTCAATTCTGGGCCTCAGTTTCCTCAATTGTATAATCAAGAGTAGGATTTTCTTTGCAGGGGTGTGGTGACAGTTAAATAAGAAAGTGGATATAAGGTCTTAGAAATGTTTCTGCAAAGTCAATACTTAGGCTATTTTTCCAAATGTTGTCAATTCCTGGACCCCTCACAATTGATAATGATGGACCTCTTGAAATTTCAGGTAGAAGGAGCTTCTCTTGACAACATTTACATGATTGGAGTAAGTTTAGGAGCCCACATAGCTGGTTTTGTTGGAAAGATGTTCGATGGGCAGCTGGGAAGAATTACAGGTAAGGTTTCCTGAGAACGGGCATGGAGGAGTTGGCTTGGGCAGGGTGCTCATTGGGAGAGCGTTATGCAGGAGGTCTCAGTCCTTAGCCAGCTCTTCCAATTACTTAACATCTCGAAGCTTACGTATAAAAGAAGACCAAAATAATATCGACCTCAGGTTATTTAATAAAATATTTGTAAGACATTTTTTAAATTGTATATGTCGTAGAAAATATTGGTAATGACCGTTTCTTTTATGACTAGAAAAACAGCTGTGTCTTTTGAGAACTTGATTTGTGCACCCAAAACTGACAGTCTTTTTCCTTTCATTGAATCTGGGACATCTGAACTACATGCCCAGTTTGTTTTTGTCCCCAAGCACAGCTTGAGTTTCGTGATAGGAAAATGAGATGGGAATTTTGATGACTGAGTCTTACTCTCTGAGTATCAGGTTTCAGGTCAAAGTTGAATGAAAAACACCCAGAAACTTAGCAGGTGAAACTCCAAACAAAGATTCCCTTGCTGGGATGTCTTGCCTGTTATGCTGTAAATTTCCACAGCTACAAACCACGGGCTGAAGGAGCTTTTCTTTTTCAGAGACACGGGGCTCCTCACATTCATATCTTTATCTATATCTCACACCAAGATAGCTATTAAATATATTGTCTCTGAAGGGCCTGCCTGTCAGAGCACTAAAGCCACTGAGATCAAGGACCATGAGAGGCATCCCCATGTGACTCCCACTCCTCTCCTTCCCCTACCACTATATCCGTCTTTCTTTTTCTTCCTTCCCAGCAGCCCTCATTCACGAAGTCTGATCCGTGGTGTACTGGGAGTTGTATTACAGAGTATCTGACACGTGCAGCATGGAGGTGGGGAAGGTAGTGCCTGGTTCCACAGCCACACTGATAGAGCCTTTAACAAGTTACTCCTGGGCCTCCCCTGGTGGCGCAGTGGGTTAAGCAGCGCACTATGAAGCAAACCGCAGCCACTGCCTCACGAGTTCGATCCCTGCTGCCGGCCAGGGAGGGGACCCACATGGTGTGGCAGACCTCTCCTGCTGTGCCCGCTGCTCCCCTCAGCAGTGTACTTCTGT
>JAGFMF010011690.1:5913348-5926049 GCA_019455555.1 Galemys pyrenaicus | reverse complement strand
CCCTCCCTGGCCGGCGGCAGGGATCGAACTCGTGCTGCAGTGGCTGCGGTTTGCTTCATAGTGTGTTGCTTAACCCACTGCGCCACCAGGGAGGCCCAGTCTTTAGTAGTTTTAACTGGGCTTGCCTTCTACTGCAAACCCCTGGGGGATCTCTGCATACCAATGAATTTTCCTCCTCCTTTACACTGACAAATGAAAGACCTAGGTGGAATCCTGATTCTGCCATATATTAGTTGTGTGACCTTGGTCAAGGCACTTAACCTCTCTGAGTCTCAATGCTCTACTTGGTAAAATGGGAGATAATCATACTTATCTTATTTTGTCCTGCTACTTGTCAGCATAAATTCTGATTGTGGGTTTTTAGTAAGTATTAAATGGGATCAAATGGACTGAAACTGTTAATACAGTGTCTGGCATATAGGAGACAGATAATAAATTGTGTGTGTGTGTACATGTGTATGTTTATACACAATAAGTGAGGAGCCGTTATTAAATGCCACAACTGCTCTCCTCTTTAACTATCCCCTTGACAACCAAGGAATGGAGTACTTTAAATGTGACCACCAGAGGTCCGTGTACCTGTACCTTTCTTCCCTGAGGGAGAACTGTAGTATCGCTGCATATCCCTGTGACTCCTACCGGGACTATAGGAATGGCCAATGTGTCACCTGCGGCATACCACACAAGGAGTCCTGTCCCCTTCTGGGTAAGTCCAACAAGGAGTTTTCCCTCAAAGAACTAATTCTTTTTTTGTAGGATTCTAACACTGTTTTACTATCCTAAAATGAACCTGGAAATTGAGTGTATTTAAAAACTGATTCTGTTAGCTTTTTCTAGTCAGTTTGTTCTGAGAACTCCTCTGGTGTCTCCTAATAAACATTGTTAGAGAAGGCAGCTGTATAAGATTTTATCTAGAAAGTAGTGCAATTTCCTTGGGCAATCTAGTCTAACATAAAAAAGAAGGTTCTGGAAGAGACTCCAAACCCACACAGGGCACAGTTACCTTATGGTAACCTGCTTCCAAAGGGACAGACGGAACCGCCCTCCAGGTGCACACAACCTCTGCTGGAGGAGTGATCTTTGTGTCAAATGAGGCTTGAAGAATGATCCTTTCCAATAATGCACTCACTACACGCGCTGTGAACATGTGCTGGTGTGGGCTGCTGTGATATACTATGGGGCTGCTTGGATATTTGCTAAGATTTGGTAGAAGTATTCTAGGTTATGAGGAACTTTGAAACTGGAAGTTCAAATGAGAATTTTCCAGTCTTTCCCAAAGGAATAGTCCAAATTCACATTAGAGTATGCTAGAGAAAAGGCATTCTCAACCTTGCTTGTGCATGAGAACCACCAGGGAACTTTCAGAAACACTGATGCCTGGGTCCCCAGAACAATTAAATTAGAATCAGGAGGCCCTTCTCTAGGGCTAGGACAGAAGAGAGAGGGAGGCCCCCTGTTGGCATTCAACCTCGTTCCTGCAGACACAGATATGAAGGAGGACATTCCCTACTTGGTGACATGGTCACACGGCAAGCCTAATTGCAGTTTTTCCAGAGAGCACATTGCTTTGCAAGAGCAGTGCTATTTTAGGCACATGCCTGAATCAGTTTTAATCTATAAAAATGAACTTATTACTGAAAAATGTCAGTGCTATTTTTGGGTCACCCCAGTGTGTGCCACTCGCCCCTCCCTAACCCTTGCTGCGAAAAGCAGGGCTAGGTGATATAATAGCAGTAGGAAGGGGGCAAGAAAGTCACCATTGTGCCATTTTGCAAACCCCAGCTTTTAGGAACAGCATAGCAAGAAAGGCCAGTGGGTTCTGGGGAGACACGGTGACCCTGTAGGCCCTCATCATGGGGAGAGATGCTAGGGGGATTATCTTGGTGGTGGCGACAGTCAAACTTACTGTTCTTTGCTCCATTTGCTTTTACATTAATACAACAATGAAATCTGTGTTAACATTACACTTTTCCAACTTGCTTTATAGGTTATTATGCTGATAATTGGAAAGACTATTTAAGGCAGAAAGATCCTCCTATGACTAAAGCATTCTTTGACACAGCTGAGAAGGAGCCCTACTGCAGTGAGTGGTGAATGTGGCTGTCTGCTTTTGCCCAGTCCTTTTCCTTTTGGAATAACTGAGTTTCAGTTTCCAGGCTACTTCTTGGCAAATGAAAGCCAAGACGAAAGTTAGAATTTGCAGCTGGCCAGACCTAGTTGAATGCTGACTCTACCATATATTAGTCGTGTGATGTTGGTCAAGGCATTTAACCTCTCTGAGTCTCAGTGTCTTGCTAGGTAAAATGGGAATAATCATGTTTGTTTTCTGCTTTATGAAGATTAAAGTATCAGTAAAGTATAGTTGTTAGCTTCACTGGACGGCCATCTAATCACTGAAACCTTCCAGAAAATTGCTTGATCCTCAAGAGATATGAGATCAGGTGTAGAAAAATCAGGAGCCAACCACACTTATGTGTCAATTCCAGCTCCAGAGCAACCATGTTAGGGAGGTTGGGTTTTCAAGAGTTGACCCTTCAAGGAACATCTCTCTCTTCCTGTGTTTTCTTCCTGTTTTGCAGTATATCATTACTTTGTGGACATTATAATTTGGAATAAGAACATAAGAAGAGGGTCCATTACAATCAAATTGAAAGACAAAGCTGGAAATACCACAGAATCCAAAATCAATCAGTAAGTTGGGCTGGAATCATTTTCCATTTCTCCTTTTGCTCAGAGAAATTAATCCCCAAATATAGCTACATTTAAAAAATGTTTATTTTTGTGTAGAAGAACTGGGGTATAGGTCAGAGGTGTGTGTGTGGGGCAGAGGGTGGTGAGAGGATTCACCAGACACAGAGTGGGGAGCAGAACAGAGTTTGATCCCAGGGCATCACAGTGATAGCATGATAGCTCTGAGACTTAACCTCTAAGTCACTAGGGAGGACCTATAGCTACTTTCTTATTTATAGGTCTTAATTTCTTCTACAAAAGATACAAGGGGAGATACTTTATTGCGTAGTTGCTTTTTGTGATCTCCCAGACTCTTTACAAATGAAATTGGTGCAAGGGTTTCTTTTCTTTCTTCCTGACTTCCTCCTTTTCTCCTTTCTTTCTCCCTTTTCCCTCCCTTCTTCTTTCTTCAATTTAACATTTCATTACAACTGTCATCTTTACTTGCTGTAAAAGATTTGAGCCGAAAGAGAGTATGTAGCACAAAAGTCCTTGTTTCTGCTAAAGCATCCAACCCTTCCACATGTTTTCACTCTTTCATGAGCTCATAATATACATACATACAAACAAATGTATATGTGTATATTTCTGAAGCTCAGAAAATGTAAGTTGTGATAGAAAATTATAAACACCCTAAAAATCTAACAATGAGGAAATAGTGAATTAAATATTACCATATAGTAGAATATTTTTCTGTGCTGAGGTTATGTGTGAAATGCTTATAATGTGCTTATAAATGTAGCACATTAAGTTATATAAAATGCAAAATGGCTCAACAATGTAAAAAAATGAAAAATAAACTTACCAAATATGTTAGATTGCCTCTTGGGTGGTAGGAATTTATAGTGTGTTCTTCCAGCTTCTCTCTTCAAGTTTCCATGATGTTGTGCATATAGATACATATATATATATATATAGTTTTAAAAATATTAAATCGCTTTTTATATATAATTTTACAATTAGGATAAAGTGGGATCCTTCCCCTCCAAATCCTTTAGTGTAAGCAAAGGAATTTGAGGCATATTTTATTCATTCAATCAAGAGATGTTTCCTGGCACTTGGGTTGTCTCTTCACCTCACCCATAGAGAACTAACTAGAATATCATCTAAAACTGACAACCACCTTATAGCTTCTTAATGTAGATAAACAGAGAAAGTGAGGGTGCATTGCTTATTGAACTAAGCACACTGCTGGCTAGTGAAATTCTCACCAAGACCCCATGAAGTGATATTACCATCTATATTTTATCGATGAGGAATCTCAGACTCAAAGAAAGAGGCCAAGTGATTGGATCACCCACAGCTGGTCAGGGTGAATCACATGAAATCAGGGGTGGACACCCCGACATCCATATTTTATTCAGCATATTATATTGTTCTCACTAAGTTATTTAGCTCCCTCCCCTACTCTGATGTACTTGAAGTTTGTGGGTAGTGGGGATTCTTTCAGAGGTTCAGATTCATCTTTCAGAGAACTCCCTTCAGTGATTTCTGACCTACAGTAGGGCAGCACTTTCAGGCAGACGCAGCTAGAGGGCGCATCTGCAGGCCCAGGCTCAGGTAACTTCTGGGTTGTGCTTGAGTGAGGAAGCTGGGCAGAGACCTCATCTGGAGACTCTAAGAAATAGCAGGGGAGACTGTGCACTTATAAAATAGGAAGTGCTCAGCTAGCAAAATTTGGACAGTCATGCCAATATATGGTTACGTAGTTGCTTAGAAGTTTTAATTTTACATAGTGAATTTCTCCCAAGTAGGAATTCCTAAATTCAGAGATTTAGATCTTGGTCGGAACCCTCCCATTTTTATTTTAGTCAGGTTCACGCAGCCTTCTTTTAGTCATGGTTATGAAAATGTCATCACCACTCAGTGATTATGTGGGGGAAAAGGAAACAGTCATTCTATTACATGATAAGATTATGAGTTTTTGTAGTCTTACTAGATTGTGGATACAAATGCGGTCACATTCATGTTTATCATCTTCCTGGTGACTAAACATGAGTCCATATTTTACAGGCATTTTTTTGAGATATAACTCACATATCATAAAATTTACTTTTAAATTTTATAATTCAGTAGTTTTTAGTATATTTACAAAATGTGCATTGTCACCACAGTCTAATTTCAGAACATTCTTATTATTTCAACATGAAATTTCTTGCCCATTAGTAGTAATTCCCTTGGCATATCGCCACTCCCCTAATATGTTCTTTAAAAAAAAAAAAAAAGATTTATTTTATTTATGCATGCAAGAACTGTGCTTTGGATTCCAGCCGACTCTGCTCCAGAAAGTTGGCTACTACAAGCTAGAGGATCAAGTGAATACCTGCTTATGAATGATTTATAGCCTGAAAAAATTTTGCTAACAATCTTTATTCATTTGAAATATTTCTCCTTCCTTCCAGTGAGGCCACGATATTTGAGAAATACCAGCAAGTGAGTTTGCTTGCAAGATTTAATAAAGATCTGGATAAAGTGGCATCGATTTCCTTGGTGTTCTCTACGGATAATGTAATAGGCCCAAGGTACAAGCTCAGGATACTCCGAATGAAATTAAGATCACTTGCCCATCCAGAGAGGTGAGCTGTAGGCAGGGCTACACAAGCTCTGTTTTCCAAAGAGTGGTTCCTGTCCAGTATGCTTGGTCTGATTTTTTAATAGGGCTTCATCATTCATGATGAAATAAGTGAGGGATTTTACAAAAGTAGATTTGATAAAAACAAGTAGCTCGGTAATCCATGAGAATTAGCCTGGTATGACCCTAAAGATAAACGGCCTAGAAATTCAAGGAAATGATACTGCTGTGTGGTTAGCATTATACAGTTTCCCCCTAGCCACACACATTGCTTGCACATTGATAATTTGTTGTAGAAAAGACAGTCTCGTATATTTTGCAAACTGGTAAAAGAGGAATAAAAAAAATGCTGAAAAACTGGAATCTTTTATTTCATAGTTATATCATAAAAGTACTATGTCAGTGTAACTTGGTACTTCCATTGTAAAGTATAATATAAAGCAGCTTTATCAACGTTAAGCTTTGATAGGTGCACAGAGAATGTCCTTGTTCAGAAAATGTTCACCCAAGTACTTAGGGTCAAACGACCTATTCATAATTGGTTAAAAACAAAACAAAACAAAACAATGTATAAATGTGGAGTGAATGATTTTTTAAATTAAATTAGTTTATTTATAATGGAATTCCCACCACCATTTCACCAGTGCACCATCACCTCAGTCCCTTGTGCTCTTTCTGCCTTCATCCCAGTCCTTCCCCACAAAAGTGAATGATTTTTTTAAAGCACAGAGCTATGATGGTGCCGTGTCTTGTGACAAATGTAGTCTAGCCCCCAGTTGTCAACAGAGAGGGACTGGAAATCAGTGTTTCATGATTATGCATCCCTTTTTTCTCAGGCTTTTGGTTACCTGAAACTAACCTAAGGGGAGAGTCACTGCATTTTAAAACTATAGAACTTTTTAAAACTTTCCCCCTGATGATTAAAGGAAAACATATTCATTTTATGAACCAAGAAAGTACAGAAAATCCTAGGAAACTGAAAAATATCATTCATAGAGTCATTATTCAGAGTTAACTACCATTTAATAGTTTTGATGATTTCTTCTAATCTTTCTATTATTGGTTTCCAATCTAGTTGATGTTACGTGGTAAGTAAAACTTTACATCCCCCTTTTGTGTTGTGGATGTTGCTTTGCTTATTTGCCATAACATTTTTCTGTCACATTAGAAAGAGCTATTGACTAATTTTATATCCTAACAATATGATACAATTTCCTTCACTAGAATGTGGTATTTTTAGTCTTCTGTTGACCAGGATATGTTTCCTTATTTTACAGACCCCAGTTGTGTCGCTATGATTTTGTACTGGAGGAAAACGTGGAAACCTTCTTCCAACCTATTCACTGCTCAAAGTTGCAGCTGTAACTTGTCGGGACAGGAGGGCACCAGCAACACCAAGAAAGCCACAACTACAGACTTTTTAAAAGCTCCACCTCACCTTTTCCTCCAGGCACAGAATGTATGGAGTAACTGGGTTTTTTTCCAGTAATGTCCTATGGATGTCAAGTTGTAAAATGTCAAATAACCCTGGATTATAAAACAGTTCTGGGGAGGGAGCCTCTAAGTAGGGCAAGTCAGAAATAGCCAGGTTCCCCACAGCCCTGAGGCTTGTTGGCCTGAGTCCTGGGGCTTCCTTTGTTCTTACCTGGCCTGTCAGATTCTGCTGCCTGTCACTTGGGTTTTGCCTGTCATAATGGAGGTTGGTTCAATATCTTAAAGGGAAAGACTGATGGGAAACCCCTCTTTGGTTTTCCTCCACATCCCTGTGCTAAAATAGGTCTCTGGGTGAGGAGTGTGGAGACTGATCTACCTCAAGGTTGTTGGGTGGGCTTGGGAGGCAGGTCTGTGAAGGATTCTCTGAATCCCATGGCCACCCTTGTGAGTGGTTTGATAAATGTGAAATGCTTTTATTTATTTTGATACATTTTATCTCATGCAATCAGAGTTTCTCTTTATCACATCAGCTTTTTTCTGGAGTTTTTTGCTTTGGGAAAGCAAGAAAGGGACACCTCTGGCTTTTTGCCTCTTGTAAGGTACAGTTGGTGCAGGAGGAAATGGGAGCAACTGCTGGAAGTAGACAGCAAGTGGATGATGGAAGATGGTAGATGAAGCCATGGGCAGCCTTTCAGCACAGTCACCAGGGATGGAGCAGGAGACAGGAGAGAAAAGCAGAGCTTGCTTTTCAATTCAGATGAAGAAGGATCACTTTTTAGGCAACTGTTATTTTAAGCAATAAACATTTTAAAAAGTTTGTTTTTCCTCATTATTAATGTAATTCACGATATTGAAGGACATTTAGAAGATGCAAAATGAAAATAGACTTTTCCTAGCCCTGCCTATTAAAAGTATCCCTGTTAGTCTTTTGAAATGATGCTAAATAACTTGCCTTGCTAACAGCCAACTCCAAAGCATAAACTACTTTGCTCTTATTACATCTGACACTTCTAGTTGGAAGAAATTTTGGGCTTGCCCCAAAGTAGGTGTGCTCTGTGACTCTAGACGCCTGGAAGGTCAAGGCCAGAGAGGACAGAAACAAAAGGAATGATTCTTGGGGCAGATGCCTAGTGCGGGCCCAGAGCCAAAGAGATGGATGTGCCCCCTTGCCCCTCATGCCACAGCTGTGGCCACTGCCAGCAGGTGCCTGGGATCCCTGAGTGCTGTGGGCTCGGAAACATCCTCCTCTTCAAAGTAACTGTTCTTCTACTATATAGTTTTGCTCAGGACATATTTATTAAATGAACACTGTACACCACTTCCGAGCCCTAAGAGCTAATTCCCAGTTATGAGTAAAGACCTCTCCACCCCCAGCCATCACCCATTTCCATGGATGCCCCCACCCTTCTCTGCCTCAGATTTCTCTCCCAGGTGCCTTTGTTCTCATAACTTCTATGATCTCTGGAGGTCTATGGCCCATTTCCCAGACTCCTTGGAAAAAGAGTTTAGCTTTTTATTTCCCTCTTCATGGCACTTCCCAGGTGGTCCTGACACCATTCTTCAGCCCACCTGCTCTCCTGGAGCCTAGGCATTCAGCTCTCTGTCATTTCCCATTCTAGCACCGCAGCTAACGTCATCCAGGACCCTCCAGCATCACTGGGTCACTTCATGCAGTGGCTCAAAGTCCCCCTCGTTTGCTTTTCCACCCACTTTGCTCCTGACTTTGTACAGGCATCAGCACTGTTTTTTTTTTTTCCTTTCTTTACTCACAGCATGCTGAATGTGCTTCTGCAGCTGTGCCCTGCTCAGAGACAGTGAGCGCCATGAGCACTGCTGCTCTTGTGTCGTTGCTGTCCTAGCTCAGCGCCAGGCTCAAGCCGGTGCTCAAGAAATGTCAACTGAGTGAGATGGAGCTGGGGAGTCTTTAGGATCTTGAGGGAGTCATCTCCGTTCTGGATTTAGACATCAACACTGTTATTTCCCAAACTCAGAGCCTCCCCCCATGAGACCTTGGCCCCTTGTTCTCAGTCCCACAAAACCCGATCTTAGCCCGGGAGACTTTGGATGGCAGCAACAGAAATCCACTCAAACTCAAATTTTATTAGAAAGAGGACTTGGAGAAACCCAAGAAGGGCTGAGCAATCATCAGGCCTCAGGATGGGGGCTCTCCTGGTGTCCTCTGCCCCGGGAGCTCATGGGCCTCTATAACCTACTGTCCTCCCCTGAGCCTCTCTGACTTAGCCCAGCTCCCTCTGCGGGACATCTCTGGACCATTGTGATCCTTGAGACCACTGGCCCCGTGGCATTCATTCACTGGGTGGTCCAGCTCTGAGAAGGACCGACCCTTGGATCCTGCTCTTTGAGAGGGTGTCTATCCTGGTGCGATCAGTTAAGTTTTACTGGGGCTGGGGAGCAAAATGTGACCTTCAGAGCAAGTCCTCTCCGTTGTTTCACGCTGACCCACATAACCCTAAAGGAGACTGAACTAGGGACAACCATGGTGCATGACGGCTAACTCACTCTCACTGAAACCTCTTGCCTTGTCTTTACTCCCCCTCCTCTGATTCGGCAGCAACCACCTGTGTCCCAATCCAGCAGATGTCCTTCGTGGAGGTTGCAGTTGTCCTTTGTCAGGCTACCAGCACATGACTGAAAATGACCCGCCTGGATGGTGGCTGGTGCAGCCTGTAGGTGGTGCGGGCTGGTTAGAACTGGCTTTGCAGGTGTTGTGATGGGGCCCATCCCCAACCATGGGTTGAGGAAACAGATCATCATGGGGGTGGGTTGGGAGTTGGGGAGTCCAGGATTCTGCCCCAGGCAGACAAGTTGAACAGAGGAATCAGAATAAGAGAATGGGAGGTGTGGGGGTAGGCTGGGGAGGGGATGGAAAGCAGATCTTGGGTAGTGTGACCCTGTAGGAAATCAAGTTTGCATCTCTCAAAAGAGTTCCAGTTTCTTATACCCCACACTGGACCAAATCCCACAAACACTCAGGTCTCCCTGCTGGATTTTTCTGTGGCCTGTCACTCACACTGGTTCCTTTTCTAATAGTCTTTCTGGGGCCCTCAGAACACTACTCTCCCCAGCCCCACTGTGGCTCATCGAACACCCCTAAATAAGCCATCCTGTTCTCTTTCACTGTTTTCACTATTTCCTTGCCAATTTTCTCATCTCAGTCTTCTCTCTCAAACACGTAATGTAGAGACTAGGTTCTAGGTTCTGGAGTTTACTTTGTGGCTGGTGTCCATATTCTGAACTGTAAAGTGGAAGCCTCCCAGCTTCAAGAAAGTTGTTAGTGGAATAAATACTTTCATGTTTGTAAAATCTTAAGAGGTCTGGAGTGTATTAAATACTCAATGAATATCAGATGCTGTTACTCTCCCTCTCATGGTCTCTAGACCTTCCACTGTGCCCTCATTTCAACTTTTTCCTCTCGATGGCTGACCTCCAAATCTGAACGGTCAGGCTGAGCTTTGTATTTTTCACTTGCTAAATGGAGAGGTGGCGTGTACGGAGGAAACAGCATGAGCTCAGGAGAAGCAGATAAGGGCCTGAGTCCTTTTCAGCACTCATAGCTGTGGATTTTACAAAGTGGCTTCATCTGAAAACCTGCTCATCCATAACTGGGATTTAATAAATGCTTCTCTGGAGTGGAGTCAATTTTACTACATCTGTTTCCTTCCAGATATTCACCACGCTCTATACTTGTATTTCTCTCCATAGTCTTCCCCATCAAAGGGAGAGTAAAGTCCTTGAGAGTGGGGACCTTGTATTCTTGTTAATTACTCTATTTCTTTTTTTTTAAGATTTATTTATTTATACATACAAGAGCTAGGCTACAAGGCAGAGTCACGGGAGGTGAGAGGAATCACCAGAGACAGAGTGGGGAGCAGAACAGGCAGACTGACTGAAACACACTACTGAGGGGAGCAGCGGGCGAGGCAGGAGAGGTCTGCCTCACCATGTGAGTCCCCTCCCTGGCTGGCAGCAGGGATGAACTCGTGCTGCAGTGGCTGCGGTTTGCTTCATAGTGCATTGCCTAACCCACTGTGCCACCAGGGAGGCCCTACTCTATTTCTTGTCCCAGCATACTCCTGCTACATGCTCACTGACATTTACTTCTCATTTACATCCTCTCTTATATTCTTTTGATGTCTCAAAATCAACACTGATTTATCATTTTTTCACAACACTGACCCAGTAATTTAAAAAACATTAAGTGCCACTTATAAACTAAGCCAAGGCTAAGGATTGGGATGAGACATTTGTCTTTTATTCTTGCTATCTACTGGAGAGATGGATGTTATTGGAGTACAGTATTTGTTTTTAAGATTTATTTATTTATCGTACAGGCCAGAAGTGTGGGAGGTGAGAGGATTCACCAGAGACAGAGTGGGGAGCAGAACAGGCAGATCAACTGAAATGCACTGCTGAGGGGAGCAGCGGGCGAGGCAGGAGAGGTCTGCTGCACCATGTGGGTCCCCTCCCTGGCTGGGGATCGAACTCGCGCTGCTCTGCCATGGATGCTTCACAGTGTGGCACTCAACTCGTTGTGCCACCAGGGAGGCCCCTCAAGTACAGTATTTATAAAACAAGTTATACAGACACTCTACAGGGAGGCCCAAGTACAGAGGAGTAAACTTTCTTCTGGAGAAGACTTCTCAAAGGAGGTGAAAATTGCTCTTGGAGTTGATGAAAGAATAAATTTTTCCAGTTAGAGAATAGTGTCAAATAGAGGGAAAAGTTTTGTCAAAAGTATGGTCTCTTATTTAGCTGGGATTGAAGATTCGAAGGGGAGAAAATGAGAATGAAAGGCTGAGACCATTTCCATTCATTTTTTAGGATGGAAAATTTGAAATATATGCAGAAATAGAGAAATGGTATAAAATTCACCTCTATGTAGCCATTATCCATCTTCAACATTTGTCAGTTTAATGACCAATATTTGTTATTTATAATTCTTATCCACCAAATCCTACCCGATTATTTTGATGGCAAATCCAAGTTATTGAATCATTTCATTCAGAAGTAATTTATTTTGAAAAAATATATATTTTTTTCCTTCCCACAACTCAAGATTAGTGTATATATTTTAAGATTTATTTGTTTATGAACACAAGAGCTGGGGTACAGGCTAGAGTCACAGGAGGTGAGAGGATTCACTAGAGAGAGAGTAGGGAGCAGAACAGGCAGATGGACTGAAACACACTGCTAAGGGGAGCAGCAGGAGAGATATGAGAGGTCTGCCGCACCATGTGGGCCAGCTCCCTGACCAGGGATCGAACTCATGCTGCAGTGGCTGCAGATGCTTCAAGGTGCTGCGACTTAACCTCTTGCACCATCAGGGAGGCCCCCTCAACATTAGTGTATTCTAACACTGCAACTTGTTTGTTTTTTAACTTCACCATCTATCAGGATATATGTTGCCTCCCTATTTTAGGAGGCTATTCAGTGTTCTACTTGTGAATTCACCTTGCTAATCCATGACTGATAGGCATCTAGGTTCTCCCCCAACTCTTAATATAAAAACAGTGAAAAAAGAATACCTTTGGACACACATCTTTTTCTACCTATGGGCATATCTATAAGCTAAATTCCAGGACATGGAATTCCTAGGACTCCTCTGTATACTTCTGACAGGTGCTCCCTATTTGACCCACGAGATACTTTGATATGACTAGGACACTTTCTCTACGTTATCCAGGTTTGTGACATTTTGGGTCCTATCTGTCCCTTCTTCATTACACTGATCATATGTCCTACCAACTCTACTCCTTTTAGTCTGTCCATTTTTCTCCATTCTCACTGCTGTCATCGTGACTCAGGCCTTCATTCTCTCTAGGACAGCTGGAATTATTACTTTTTTAAGATTTATTTATTTATGCATACAAGCACTGGGGTACAGGCCAAAGGTGTGGGGGGGGTGAGAGGATTCACCACAGAGAGCAGGGAGCAGAACAGGCAG
>JAGFMF010011690.1:5851646-5913298 GCA_019455555.1 Galemys pyrenaicus | reverse complement strand
CCCTCCCTGGCCGGCAGCAGGGATCGAACTTGTGCTGCAGTGGCTGCGGTTTGCTTCATAGTGCGTTGCTTAACCCACTGCGCCACCAGGGAGGCCCGACAGCTGGAATTCTTAACACGTGGTCTTATCATCCACCCTCCAGAGCTAATGCCCTAAAATAGGAATTAAATATTTTTCTTGTTTAAACACCTCTGTTTGTGCCTCACCATGTACAATATTAAGGAAAAATGTTCAGCTTCTTAGTTTGCGTGCCTTCCAGTTGGTCCCCAAGGTCTCACTCGTATCTCATATACTTTGCTTTACTGAAACTGGACTAACTTACTTTCCCCCCAACTCTCTAACTCCTTCCTGTGTTGTAGAAATCCAGCTCATTCTCTGAGGTTTACGCCAATCCTACCTCCTCCATGACTTAAAAATCTGCAAGGATCACTCATTTTGGATCTAGGTTGACTTGGATTTTAATCTTGGCTCTTTGATGTCAACTAGTTTTTCTGAGACTTAGATTTTTCATCTGCTAAGTAAAGACAAAAATGCCAACCCTGCAGGATTGTTATGAAGATTAGGCATAATGGGCAGCTACTAAGCGCTCAATAAAAGGTAATTCTGATTATTTCCCTAGTCACTACCCCTGGTTCTATACCTGCTGCATTTGCTTTGTGTTACAGCTGGTGGTGGACAAAACTGTCTCGACCACTAGAAGGCAAGCTTGTTTTAGGCAGGGCTCAGGACTCATCCTTGATTCTCCCAGCGTCTGACAGAGACTCTACAAACAAATGCAGAATGAGGAGAAAAAGGTGACACACGGGGACAAACGCAGGAAGACAGTTTTCCCCTAGTTTCTGCCAACCACTCCAGTAGTTCGGCCCAGGGGCGGGGTCTGAATCTGGGGGCGGGCCCTGAGGCTAGCCCCGCCCCTGTCCGTCAGCTAACGCGCTCCCCTGGCGTAGTCCGCGAAGCGGCGTTCCGGGTGTTAATTCCTGGCTCCTCCGCGGCCGGGCGGGCCCGGGTGCCCGCGCCGACATGCGCCCCCTGCTCGGGCTCCTCCTGATCTTCTCTGGGTGCACCTTCGCCCTGTACTTGCTGTCAACCCAGCTGCCCCGTGGGCCGACACTGGTCTCCGATGGAGAGACTGGAGACAGGTGTTGGCGGGGATCGGGGTTCGGGTCAAAGGAAGGGAGCCAGGTCCAGGGATGGGGGCTGAATCTGAGAATCGGAGGCGTCGGGGATCGGGGTTTGGGGTTCCTTCAAGGACTGGAGATCGGGGTACGGTATCCGGACTGTGTCTGGAGTGGGCTGGGTGAATGGAAGCCGGGACCCGGCGCTGAGTGGGACCTGCGAGCTGCGTGGGGTGTGCTGTTGGGGCGCGCGGTTTGGGGGTAGTGCTTTGCGCTGGGGAACTCGGCGTCTTACCCCGGCGGAGTCGTCTTCTCAGGCACCCCCATTTGCCGCAATCGTCGCGAGTGTGTGGACACGCGGCTCCTCCACGACTGCTCTCAGGGCTCCCACCCAACCCGTTTCCGTCGTCTGCCCTTGGGACTTTAAAACATTCGGTCTCCACGGGATGTATCGCGCTGACTTTAAATTATTCGCTATCATAATCGGGCCCGTCTCTCTTCTTGGCTGCCTGTTTTTCCTCTTCTGACCCACTGAGTCAGAACGGTCCCTACCGGTTTGTTGCGAGTGTTGCATACTGGGTATAAAGTTCACGATGTGCCAGGCACAGTATTTTATTGTCCAAGGATGTTATGATGGTTAAATAAGGACAACTGTTTTTGTTACTATGTTCCTTTGCTCCAACTGAGAGGGCTATGCTGTCGGTGTCAGACATAATAAAAGAAACATTCTTATGAGAATTAGGAGGGTTTGTTCAAAATTGATCTTTGATGGATTCTGTGGCAGAAGCAAGGTAGCTTTTACTCTGTAACCCTTGTACAGGATTCAGAGTTCACTAAAAGCCAGATTAAGGGTTGAATGAAAAAGCAGGCCATTGAGAGGGTTGGCTTCGAGGCTGATATATTATCAGGAAGGTTATGTTTATGGTGTGGGACAGATACACTTTGTCGGAGAATCTTTAATTGGCTTGTTACTGACTGGTAAGCAGTCGTTTAGCTTGCTAACTCAGAAGCAATGTGATGTTTTAATTGTCCTTGACCTAAAGCTTGTGGGGGAGGAGGTGCTTTTTGAATAGAAAGCACCCTGGAAAGTAATACTTACTCTTAAGAATAGATCGTAAAACCTCAGTGCTAAAAGGGAACTTAAAGATTATAAGCACCAACCTCTCATTTTTAAGATAAGAGACTAGCACAGGACCATATAACTGGATAGTAGGGGAGTTAAAATGCTAACTAAACCATTTCTTGCTTCCAAACCAGCGCTCTGCTGTATGCTTCTACTGTGCTGTTTCAGGTCACTGTGTCTGGCTCTCTCGTGTGTTTCTAGCAGGCCAGATGATGGGCACTTTTTTTTTAATAATTAAATTTTAATAAAGAATTTTAATTTAATTTATTTTCTTGCACCATTGTTCGTTTTTGTACAGTATTTGATATTTCCCCTCAGGTGTAGACCCTGTAGTTCTCCCACCACTATAGTGCTCATGATCCATCTCCACAATCCCTTGTTCTCCTCCCTCCCCTGTTTGGACCGGGCTACTCTCCCTTCCTCTGCTGTGTGCCTCAGATCTATCTATGTTCAGCTTGCAAGTTTTGTTTGGCATAAACCTACTTTGGAAACAAGACACAGTGAATTTCTTAAGTGCTTGGCTGATCTGGACTCATGTTTCCATCTGCTTTTCCAAATCCCCAGGTCCCTGTGGTTCCCCTCAGATCTGGCTGAGCTTCGGGAGCTTTCCGAGGTCCTTCGAGAATATCGGAAGGAGCACCAGGGCTACGTGTTCCTGCTCTTCTGCAGCGCCTACCTCTACAAACAGGGCTTTGCCATCCCGGGTTCCAGCTTCCTGGTCAGTGCTGTTCCCTTATGTATTTGCCAGGAACTCACCTTCTGTTTTCGAGGGGCCCTTGGCTGAACATCATGCGGCCTTGAGGGCCGACTACACTACCATTGACAGCTTCCCGTGGCAGGCACTGACCTAGTTGCTTTCCCTGTTAGATCTTACTTAGGTCCCTCAAAAGCTCATAGTGGGCATTATTATCTACATTTTACAGATACGGAAACAAATGGTTAGAAGTAACAGTCCAAGGTGACAGGTGAGGAGGGGGCAGAACTAGGGTCTCAACCCATCTCTTCCCTTGCTTTCTCTCTTAGGTGTGTTGCTGCTTTGTTTCTAAGGCACTGATAGTTGAGGAAAGCCGTCCTTGGGACAGACACAGGCATACACACACACTCTGGACTGTGTTACCTCCTGTAATACTCTGCATGTTAGCAATATAGTCCTCGAGGGCGGAGCCTATTCCTTATTCTCAGCCTTTGTATTCCTTTGCCTGGCACAGAAAGTGCCTTCTAAGTGTTTGATAAATAAACACAAGTTATTTGTGGGACTATTATGCTATAGAGGATTGGGAAGTCTCCATGGTGTAGAGAGGACCAGTCTTGATTTTCTAACAGTGCCTTGCTTTCAGAAACTGCAGTGTTAGACCTGGGCTTGTATTCCGTCTTTTGGATGCTCCTCATTCGTTACCATGTCAGGTTTTACAGAGAATCTGTATGATCCTCGCAGCAGCATTTTAAGCTGACTCAAATAATTGTATTCATGTTTGGGCTGGGAGTGGTTTTGAATCAGCCGTGTAACTGTAGGCAAGCCATTTACCTTCTCCAGTGCTGTTTCCTTATCTATAAAATGGGGCCACCCCTACCCAACCTCCTATGGTTGCTGTGTGGGAGAGTAAAATGAAACAGTGGGTGTAGAATGACCGGCTTGATGATGGTCCCTGGCAGACAGTGGCCCTCAGGACTTTCAAATGGTGAGTGACTAAGCAGGACATTCTGCCCTCTTTGGCTCTCTTGTTCCAGTGTCTTTTCTCTACTCCAGGTTCAGGCTGGATCCAGTTAAGCAGCTGGAAACTGGAAGAAAAGCAAACATGTCCATGGCAAGAGAGATAGGGGAGGACCTGGAGACAGGGGTTGGTTGCCCGCCTTCCCTGTTGAGCTGATCCTTCAGCAGGGCAAAGAACCAGCTGCTACCTGGGGGTGATTTGAGGGTGCTTAGTAGAATCTTGGGCTCAATACTTAATCTCTCACCAGCAGGCGAGGATAAGGAGTAGTATATGGTGCGGTGTGGCAGTGAGGATTAAGCAAGACATAGTCACACACTTACTGCTTATAATGCTCCACAGACCCCACTTCTCACTTCCAGGATCCCTTTTCACTTTCCGTCTTGGATACCAAGTTTGGCAGGTGATGTCTACTAGCTGAACTGCATTTAGCAAGGAGTAGTTCATCTTTCCATTTTTGCTCGTTGAAGGCTTTTTTTGAGTGTCAACAAGAGCTCTGGTCAACATGGAACCCCAGGTGTTAGCATACCACGTGGATGTCACCCCAGCAAAAAGCAAACAACATGACATCTACATAGCTTGTATGATCTTACGGTGGAAACATTCAGACTGTGTGCATTTAAATTAGTGAAAATAACTTGCAAGTTCCATTTTGGCCTTATCAGAGCACCAGGGTTTGCAGGACTTGCCACGGCCCATGGAAGGCTGTAAGGGTGAGATGTATTTTCACATCTCACCCTCTCCTGCCTGTGAGGTTTTAACCTCATCTCTGGTCTAAAGGTGAAGAGACTGAGGCCAGGGCTGGAGTTTCCAGCTTTCCCATTACCTTTCAGTCACCTCTTTGAAATGAGAGATCGGTTTAGGCCAGGAAAATCACTGAAGGACAAGGGAACTTAAGACTTTTGGGCTCCAGGACAAGGTGACCGGTAGTTGTGAAATGTTCGAGTGGCTGAGGGTTTGCTTTCTTTGCAGAATGTTTTAGCTGGTGCTTTGTTTGGGCCATGGCTGGGCCTTCTGCTGTGCTGTGTGTTGACCTCGGTTGGCGCCACGTGCTGCTACCTGCTCTCCAGTATTTTTGGCAAACAGCTGGTTGTCTTCTACTTTCCTGATAAAGTGACCCTGCTGCAGAAGAAGGTAAGGAGAGGAGGCATAGCTGAGTGCTGGGCCCCTGCAGAGTCACTTGGTGGCCTTGAGCGAACTGAAGGGTAGCGGTTTCCCCTACTGCTCTTCTGCCCTGCTTTGGGAGGCCTTAGCGCTTCTTTTCATATCCTCGAAAGACACAGACCTGGGATCAAATCCCAGCTCCATCATTATCACCTTTGTGACGTTGGGTGAATTTCTGATTTCTCTGAGCCTCAGGCAATTATGTTTTAAAAGTAAGGAAACCAGTTTCTATCCCAGAGAGTTGTTGAAGGACTCTGGAAATGGACTATGTAGTTTTGTTTTTCAATCGGCTTTTTTTTTTTTTAAGATTTATTTATTTATACATACAAGAACTAGGGTGTAGGCCAGAGATGCAAGGGGGTGAGAGGACTCACCAAAGACAGAGTTGGGAGCAGAACAGGCGGATCTACTGAAATACACTGCTGAGGGGAGCAGCAGGTGAGACAGGAGAGGTCTGCTGCGACATGTGGGTTCCCTCCCTGGCCAAGGATTGGTGTTGCAGTGACTGCGGATAGCTTCATAGTGCTGTGGCTTAACCAGGGAGGTCCTCAATCTGTTTCTTAACAGCCTTGTCTTCTTTGGCTATAGGTGGAAGAGAACAGGAACAGCTTGTTTTTTTTCTTGCTCTTTTTGAGACTTTTTCCCATGACGCCAAACTGGTTCTTGAACCTCTCAGCCCCGATTCTGAACATCCCCCTGATGCAGTTCTTCTTCTCTGTTCTTATCGGTAAGATGGTGGTGGGATCAGTTTGCATGTTCAGAGTTGTCATGTTGGGGGTTTGCCCTGGGTTGCAGTCAGCCACATGGGCATGTGCCCACCTCGGAGAGCCCAGTGTCCTGAAGAACATCTTAAAGCTCTGTGACCAAGAGTAATTATACCTGATTTCAGACCTGCTCAGGTCTGAACTTGTGGGAAAAAATAAGGGTTATTCATTCTATAACTGTCTGTAATGCCATCATGCACTAGGTACGGGGATTGGAAGAATAATCTATAAAGCATTTGACTTGGCCCATGATGAGTTCTCAGTGAAAGCTAGCAAGAAAAGCAGGGTTGGAATGGACAGAAGAAAGCAGAACAGAGGACTTTTATATCTGGCTTTGGCCTCTGATAAGATCTACCCTAGAAAGAGCTGGTGTCACTATAATTGCTTTTCGACAGTTGTATGACCTTCAGCTACTTAATGCCCTTTGGGAGCCGCTTGACCAGATGAGGGGGTGGGGGTTTGAGTGGTCTATGTCCTCTCGAAGTATGGGCCTTGGATTCACCTTCTTCAGAATGGTAAAGTGCTAACATCTTATAAAATTAGAGACTAGTATTTTCTCCGTGCTGGAAGTAAGCCATGCTCTTTGCTCCTAAGGCAAGGATTGGCTCTCTTCAACCATCTTTAGGGCATGGGGGATGTATAATATATAATGTATAATGGGTGTGGGTGTATAATGGGATGCTCAGGGCTTCTAGGTCAAATATAACAAATCTGTGGTTGCGCAACTTCTATTAATAGGGAATTCTTGAGAGAAATTGAGACCTTAAATTGAAGCAAAATCTACCACAGCTAATTTTGGTCATACTGGCTTTCAGACAGAGCGCTTCAGTACCTCGGTTAGCAGCTTGTAATTACCTCGGGGGTGCAAGGCTTGGGAAGACTGGCAGTGTCCTGCTGGTCAGCTGTGTGACCTTGAGTGGTCTGTGATCTTGAAGCATATGTGCTCTAGAAGAGGGTTGGATTATCAGGGGGTCCCAAACCAATCAATACTTTTGAGTGGAGGTGGGGAAAGGCTTTTAAAATGCAGGTTTCCAGGCTCTACCAGACCCAGGTACCCAGAATCGCTGGGGTGGAGCTGAGGATGTTTTTAGGAACTTCACCAGTTAGGGGACTGGATATAACCAGCCTGTCTAATCACCCTGCAGACTTTGGGGCAAGTAGATTTGATCTCTTAGAGACCACATAGAACATGAAAAGTAGTTTCTTTTAAGAAACTTTGTCATTCTCATACTACAAATTTCACAATGCTGATGCTATACTTGCAGTTGGGCACTCAGAACCAGACTTGGGCCCTACTGCTGGCAAATGGGTGAATCTTACAAATTTTTGCATCACTAGGACTTCCTCCTGATTTATTTTATTCTTCACTCATTTGGCTTTTCCTACTTAATTTTTTTTGTCTATTGAAGTAATACATGTTTTTGTAGACTGTCTTAAGTCCTTTTATTGCATAAGGCAGATGTATGGGAAGTTGAGGAAGGGAGGGGAAAGAATGGAAAAGAGGGGAAAAGCAGCATGTTTAGGTGCCAGTAGTTGGAGGAGAAAGACTGGACGTCTGTGTTCTGAGTCCCTGGTGACATTTCTGAAATGTACTGTTCTTCACCTTTTTGTCCTCCATTAATAGGCTCTTTCCCTTTCCTCTTCCAGGTCTGATCCCATATAATTTCATCTGTGTGCAGACAGGCTCCATCCTATCAACTCTGACCTCTCTGGATGCTCTTTTCTCCTGGGAAACAATCTTTAAGCTGTTGGCCATTGCCCTGATGGCCTTAGTTCCCGGAACCCTCATAAAAAAGTTTAGCCAGAAAGACCTGAATTTGAAAGAAACAAGTAACACGAATCATCTAAATGGTAGAAAGGACACATGATGTGAATTTTTTGGTTGCTGCATCTCTGGACTCTGTTGCTCATTTGGCTAATGGGTGTGATCCTCTAAAGCCCCTCATTTTGTTTTTTAATTACCTTCAGCAGGTGATTTGGATACTGTTTATTGTGTACACTATTTTGTCATAAAGGACAATCTCTGCTCTAGATGGTGAATTATATCAGGTTCTCATACTAGCTCTGATTTAGCAGCGTACTCTACGAAATGGATAGCCGCCTAGAGAATCCTGGTTATAGTTTATTGGATGGCAAGGAACTCAGGATAGTCCACTGTATTTGTCTCTTGCCAAACATGGAGGTGCCTGGGGAAAGGATGCTGACTGTCCTTGTCTAGAGTGCCACTTTCACAAAGCGATAGGCTGTTGTGACAAGTGTTCTATTAAGTCCCTAGTGGATGCTGCTGGTATACATGGCATGTGAGTCCACATCACTGGCATCGCTTTCTATCTTAGGAGTCTTTAGAAAATTATTTCTTCTGTACTTCTTTTGCTGATAATCTACCTCTTCCATAAACCAAGGGAAACAAGCTGACATACTACATAGAGCTTCATGTTCAGCTCAAATGCACTATGATTTCTGTGATGCACTTTGTGTTCAGAGATACTGATGTTAGCATATCTGTCTCCTGACAAGCTGATTGCAAACAGACTATTAAATATGAATGGAGCAAATGTATATTATGGGTATGTTCTGGAGAAGTTTCTACCCACGTGGCAGGGGAGGGCCCTGACTCACTTGAACCAAAGGACCACTGGTACATTTTCTAATCTGACTTTTCTCTGTGGGAACCTCTCTTCCAGCTCTCTGCTGGGAAAGTGAATTCAGTACTCTCAGATATCAGCAAATGTACCCTCTGCACATTTTTCATTTTGGCATTTGTTGAGAATAACTGAGCAATAATTCTATTTCTCTTTTAGTTCAAAGACGAAAACTGGTTTTGGATCACTTTATGATGTATTTTAATTATCTGTATCTATTATTACTTCCTGCAGTGGCAATATTGAATGGGCATCGAGCTGGGTAATGTTTTTCAGGACAGAAGGACCTTGGCTCCTAAGCTGACCGGGTCTGGGATCCTGCACCCTGCAGGAGGAACTCATCATTTCTTGCCAGCGCTGTTGCCCTGGGGCATCGTTTACTGGGCTTTTTATTTGACTTGGCTAAGCAGCTTGCCAAGGCTTTAATCTCGATGACTTATTCTAGAAATTCTTGGGAATGTTTGTTTAGTAGGAAGAATGAATTCTCAAGCAGGGAAATGATCCAAAAAGCACAACGAGAATTTCATTTGTAAAGATGTGTTGCTTTAAGAGAAGCTGATGACATGAGTGGGGAGGCAACTGGACTTTGCAACGTCTGTCTCCGTGTGTTCTGAAGTAGGGGGAGGGAGGGGAGACAGGAGTTTCCCACACTTGCAAGTATGTGCCCTGTACCCTTATCAGGAGGAAACTTCGATTTGTCTCTCCTTTCTTCATTTGATAACAATGTGCCTTATCAGTTATGAGTTTACAGGCAAAGCAGTTTCCCAAATAAATGGATATAAATGTTCTGTGTGGTGCTTATTTCTGCGTTTCAATCCCCCTTGCCAATGGACGTTGTGATGGGCTGAACATAAGATATTCCAAAATGGTATTTTAGTTCCCACTCTCAGTAGGCTTACCAGTATTAATTTTTGGGATGGAAATTTTCATTTTCCTTTCTCCCTCCTTCATGCTCACTTTAATGGGGCCACTAATGGTACAAAGCAAGCACCAGAAAGTCATAGGGAAAAATCAGAGTGCCAGCCTAGGCTGTTCAAGAGTCAGAAGAGACTATATCAAAAGAAAAAAGGATGGTTGTCTCTTCCTTCTGTGAATGTGTCTGATGAAAGAGCCACAGAAACCAGCTTCCCGTCACCTGTTTCTCCAGCCTGCGGGCACTCAGTCGTAAAATCTTTCTCTAAAGTTCTGACAAGTGCTGAGACTGCAAAGGCAGCTTTCAGGATTCAAATGGTATCTTTAGGAAAAGACAGGACCAGGAAACAGTGAATGACACATTTTGTTTAATTTCATGCATTTGCTTTGATAGTCACTCTTGTCCCACGGCTATACAATATACAGAAGTGCCCATCAGAAACCCACACAGGGCGCAAGGGAACAACCAGTCCCGAGACCGTGGGGAAGACACATGAGGGGCCCATTTTGAGCTCTAACCACACACAAAAAGTTAATTTGCTTCAAACTGATAAATTATTGCAATATAGAATCAGAGTGGATCTTTCTACCTGCAGAGTCCGAGCATCCATCCAGGAGGTGGAGAGCCTCCTGGGCATCTCCCTATGCCCTGACATCTGGCTGAGGCCACTTCTGGCCCACAGCTACCGGACTGCCTAGTCTCTGGACAGCAGTCACAGCCAGGAGCCAGCATTCCCCTGAGCGCTATGAAGAGAGCAGGCCTGGGATTCTCCTGGAAGTTTCCTTTCGGTGGCCTCACCGCCTGCTTAGGGGCTTGGTTCTGTGTGAAATTCTGCCATCATGCCGTGGTCACATGACAAGACTTAAACCAACTCTGTTTCTCAGAACAGTGGTTTCAGAGCTCCCCTCTTCTGCCATCTGTCCCCAAGAAGTGTTCCAGGTCCCACAGGGCCCTCCACTCAGCTGTCTAGCTCATTCCAGTTCGAGTATGAGCTTGCAGTATTGGCTGTAACGTGCAGACAGGCAGACTAATGTGACTCTTAAGTGAAGTGGGTAACTGGTGGTGTGCTCATACTAGGACATTTATTCTATGAAGTCAGCAAAGAAGACAAGTCTTGCTGCCTGGAAAGGCACTAAATTCATTCTGACGGTACAAGTCCAAGTCTTAAGAAGAATGTCACATTGTTTTGGTAAAGAGACTAAGGAAGAAGCAAGTGACTGGGAATTAACATATTAACTTTCTGTTTATAGCAGGTAAGGAATGAACATGCTCATTTAATACAATGAAATGAGGTAAATGAAGAGACATGTTGGAATTCAATCCATCAATGATGGGAAATTATTCAATTGGAAGTACAGTTCAAAAGGGCAGTGGGCCGCCACCTGACAGCCTTAGGGTGGGATTCATCAGAACACCAGTGTAATCCTGTCATTCTCCTCTGAGGTATCACACAAGATCTCAAACCACCTGTAGAAAATTAATTATGTGCTAAGAAGTAGGGTGGCAAACCTCCTTGGCACAGCAATTCCAATCAAGTGGTAATTGTTGCCCCACGTGCTGAACTGTGAGAGGTTCTGGAATGTCCAGATTCAGTTGGAAAAGCTATGGTGATCAGTAAATGACATCAGTCTCGGGTGTTTACAGTGGAGACTGTAGATGGAAAAACAAAACAAAGCACACTATACACTGCAGAGCAGGATGGGAATTCCTTTGAATATTATATTTTTCTTTGGAGATTAATTTCAGGAAGCTCAAGAAGTAATATTTTAAGAAAAGCAGGAAAAGTTGAAATAGGACATGGGAAAAACCATTCAATCATTTGACCAGTAAGGATGCATTTGTTTCAGAAAGATGTCAGTGGCAAAGAGCATTCACTGCCATCTCATCTATTCCATTGGGTAAGGGGAATTTAGCAAACTGAGGCTCTGAAACGAATGTCCAGTATTATTAAATCCTATTAAAATATCCTTAATTCTAAAGGGATGGATTTATTGATCCTAAAGTTCTAAACTAGCTGAACTTCAAGACTAGACCAATGGTCTAACTAACGTCTCCACCTCTCTGAACTGAGCTCTCCAGAATTTTGCAAACAGGTCTAAACTTTACTAATGGGAAGGCCTGGTATAATTTTAAAGTGTATGCAGGCTTCTCGGTTATTCTGCTAAGCAATTTTAGGAGGAATTGTTATTCAGAGGACACGATCTAGAAATCAGAACCAAATGCTCATCTGTAACACACATTAAAACTCATTATCTTGTAGTCAATCAAAAGCAGATGCTAAATGAATGTGGACATTCATCCCAAGGAGGTGGAACTTTCCATCAACAATGAAGCTTGAAATCACAGTCCTGTGAGGTTTTTAAAAAGCGTTGTTGCACAGCTGTCAGAACTGAAGACTCTTAAATTCCCTGAGCTCCTGATTCAACACTCTTTAAGTGACTGGAATTTTTCTCGAGTAACCAATATATCAATTAAAATCGGTCCTGGTTATCTCAAGGCAGGCAGTGAAGGGCAAGGCTGGAGTAGAGAAGGCATTTCTCTTTTTAACCTATACTAAGGACACTGTTACTCTCTGAAGCCTCTAGTCACTTATTCTAAAAAGTAAAAATGTGCAATGTGCAACTTTAGTCAACTCTCGAGGACACAGAGTATAGAAGATTCTATACTGTTTCCTCGCCTAACATGCTCATAACAGTTAATTCACATAAGGTATATCACATTTTCATGATAGTCAAGACAGGAATTCAAAACTTTCCAAGATTATCAGCTATCAGGGATGGGTTTTCTGGGAAGGCTGAAAGACGTAAGACAGACATCGACACTCGTGTTTTTCTTTTGGCACTACACTGGCCAAGAAGTGGGGCAAGCTGAAGTGTCAGTGTTTTATGAAAGTTGGAGAGAAAGAGGATATAGAATTTAGCCTCTTTCTTCCTAGCCGCAGTAAAACAGAGACACTCACAGCACAGGGTGGTCTGAAGTCGAAGGATGGAAAATAAGGCCTTTCAAGATACTTCCCCAGCCTTGTTAAGACCCTTCAAGTCACTAGGTCTCATCCTAGAACTTCTCTCATCTTGTCACAGATGTCATCCCAGCCAGGCATTTTATGTCATGCCATGAACATATGTGTGTGTGTTTTCCTTTAGTTTTAGTTGCCTGCCACCCAAATTAGGAGAAAGATGGTTGAGTCTGGGGGATCTGGCAGGAAGGAGATTACAGCCTATGCCTTCAGTTCTTCAAACTATCCAACCCAAGGGCCCCAGGCCAATACTCTCTAGGTCTGTTCCTCTCAGGGCATTAAATCATGCTCCGTTTGCTTCTAATGTAGTCCATGATTTTATTTCTTAAGAAACTTGAGGGAGTTTACAGCGTTTGAACCTCTTGTCCATCCATCCAACTCGGTCATCTGTCCACCCAGGAGATTTCATGATCAAGTCAACATCATAACGTATCCATAGGGCTCCAGGGCAGAAGATGCCTCAGGTGATTGTTGTTGTACATAGAAAATGAGGGAAACAACTAACATGGATACCAGGAGCTCCCAAAGGGCAGTCCATTTTCATTCCTTCACAAAAATCATAAAAATCCATAATAATTCATGGTTAGCAATAAACACAATCATTGTGCTGCACCATAAACCACACCTTCTGATCGACAGAAAATGAGAACGATAATAATTATTATAAAATAAAATAACAATGGTAAGAATGCCATAACTTAAGATCTTTCATGTAGTCCAGCTACAGAATTTATACAAAAAGGAATAATTTAATGCAAACAATACTGCTCTCTGTATAAGTTAAACATTTTCCTTCATCCTACCTAAGAGCTATAACACGAAAATTTAAATCACTGTCTCAACATAAAATGTAAACAAATGGAGGGATCAAACAAGCAAAGGAGCCGCACTACATTCCCTGCTGCCTTTCCTTTTTGGCTGTTGCAATCAGCAAACCCCAGCAGAGGGCCACATTTTCATCTGCTCCGGCGATGGTGCAATACATGGATGTGTAAGTCTTTCCTAATGTCCAGGCACTGTCTAGGAGAAAAACCATCTTCTGAGGTCTTGAGACTCAAGAGGTTGTTTGACAGTAACCTACCTAGAAGACAGAGACCGCAACTAGGCCAATATCTATTTTTACATAAAATTCTAGCTAAAAATGTTTCCTTCAAGCCAAGGCACTTGAAGTACCTTGGGATGATTTGCAGAGCTTATGACCCTGGAGACCTGAGGGACCTCGTGCTTTGGACAATGTAAAATCTTTCCAATTGCTGCTCAGTAGAAGTTGCTCTTTTTCAATCCAGTTTTTAAATCCAATTATTCAAAATTGCATTGATCCAAAGGGAGGTAAAATACATTTTTACAAGTAGCATTTAACAAAAATGCTACTGGGGAGGGAGAGAGGTTGCCTTTTGCGAGTTGCCTAGTTTGCCTTTACTATGATAGTTGTAAGCTGTCACTAAAACTTCCAAAATAGAAGGAGTTAGTGAATAAAACGCAAAGGGACAGTTCAGGACAGGACATGGGACAGACACACACATCTGACTGTCTTCAAAGTCTGTCCAGTTTGCATCAATCTGACTCTAGGAGACGAGCAACCTGGTTCCACAGAGGGAGGGTCCCATCGTCTCCTCGCGGTGGAACTGAGACATTCTGAGAATGAGCTTTCGCGAATTCCATGTTTGCTTTTCCAACACTGTTGTAGATTTTCTTTTTTCTCTTGCCCTGCTCTCTGCCTCAGCTGACCCCCCTTTTCCCCTGAAGGAAGTGGTCGACAGTTGAAAAGGAAAAAGCTAGAAGAAAATGGCACTTGAGTCTGACAAGTCAACACATTGATCAAGGAAATGACAATGACAGCAATAAAAAGGGAAGTATTTGTCAAGGATAAGGTTTGACACTGTAAGTCTCACTACCAAATACTGCTTAAAATTTTAAAAATGAAATCAGCTTCCACATACAGTTTTCCTTTTCCTCCTAGAGGAAGCACATGCTCTCAAAGACCTTGGACACAAGTATCTGGTCACCAAACTTTTCTAGACCATTTCCATCACCCATCTGGATAAGCTGGCTGAACTTAATGTAATCTATCACCAGTTATCTAAAATTGCTTTCCTTTTGCTGAAAGGAAAAGCATTTCTGAAATGCTCAATATGTCTTGCTCTGGCTCTTCTTCAGTCACTTATGGCCAAAAGAATTGGTCCCCTGTTCAAGTAGCAATAAAACCTCCTGGTCCCACAAATTCCCAAGGGTGTTACACCTAGATTCCACTTCTTTCTTTCTTCCTTTCTCTCTCTCACTCTCTCTTTTTTTTTAGCAAGAAATTATTGTCTTTCTATATATCATATAGTTCACTCTTTACAGTACAAAGTGTTAAAATGTCAAACAAAAATAAATATCAATGTTACAGTAGCTAGAATATTCAATAAAATAGATCCCTGCCATTCTTGATTGAAATGTTCAGTGAGACTTAATTTCATTTGGATATTTTTTCCAGAGATTTGCAAAGTCTCAATTGCCTGTTATTGCAGCTCATTTCTAGGGGTAAGAAAGATAGGGCAGCTCTCTTCCCAGACAAAAAAGCAGGGAGAGAGTGGGAAGAGTCAGAGGGTGGCGTGGACTTGAAATGCCAGGATAGTCACGAGCTCTTCGGGGTGGATATTCTCTCATTACCAAGTAGCAGAGCTGTAGTGCTTATTGGTCCTAACGGTGGCATCAGAACACTCCCCATCTGAAGAGTCACAGTCCGATTCTTCAAACTGCATAGGATTCTGCAAAGTCCAGACAAAAGAAAACATTCATTTCTGCAATCACTCAGTTCAACACTTCACAGATGACGAACACCTCCCGTGCAACAGGCACTTTCCTGGCTTGCTGGATGAGGGGGCTACAAAGATGAAGAAGACCAGGACTGTTCTTGTAAAGAAAGAAGTAGAAAGGGGGTGATGGTGATGATGAGGCAGGGCCTGCACATCCTCACTTAGCACTGACCACGTTCCAGGCACTGCTATGAGGGCTCTGCCTCTATTCATCCATCTCATCCTCACCGACAAGAGACAGGTGCCATCACCATGCCCATCTGACAGATAAGGAAATGGACCTACAGAGAGGTTAGGAGACTTGCCCAGCACCCACAGTAAATAAACCGAAAGGCTGTGCTTTCTATCTGGGCAGGTGGACTGCAGGCCGTACACACTCAGCCTCTCTGCTCTTGCTTGGTAGGCAGTGCCTACAGGAGCTAAGGTGCTGGCCGATGGCAGCATCTTGAGGGGAAGAGGAAGGAAGTCAGGTACTGGGAACACGGAGCAGGGTGGGCCATCCCATCAACCAGGTTAGGAGGTGGGGGTCCAGAGGAGGTGACATGTGAGCTCAGTCTTGGGGGGAAGGGCTCCTGAGAAGCTCGACTTTCATGCCACATCCAGGAGAAACTACCCTCACGTCTGCAGCTCTGTTGATCTCTGTATTGCTCTTAGTCACGGAGGCTGCTGTCTCTTGGATGCCAGACCGTGACCGTAAAGGATGTGCACGTGCGCAACCCAACAGGACTACAGGAGGACAGAGACGAGAGCGGGAGGCAGGAGAGGCCTCACCTCATAGCCGCGTTCCTCCACGCACAGCTTGCCCAGGGACATCTGTGTCTTCACGCGGCGCACCGCACACTCCTTGTCGGAGAGCCCGTCTGAATGCGAGGATATCTCGATGGGGATCTCTGGCGTCTGGGACAGCAGATCATCCAGCTTCTCTGCCAGGCGGTCTTCAAGTTTGTGAGCCAGCTCATCGGGGCTGTTCGAGTGGTCACTGGTATTTCCCTCCTCTCCATCAGACACGGAGAAGTTCTCGGAGCTAAAAGTTGAATATGACTGGCAGCTGCTGATACAGCGATGGGGCCTGGAATGGAAAGAACCAGAGGACTTGATCCCAGGAACAAACACCTATTGGTTAGTCTGACTTTGGTGAGAAGTTTTACCCAGCCCCTGAGGGATATTTAAATACAGACCAATAAGAACTATAGTTTTATTTTTTTTTCTGTTTTTTTTTAAAAGATTTATTTATTTATGCATACAAGAGCTGGGGTACAGGTCAGAGTTCAGGGCGGTGAGAGGACTCACCAGAGACAGAGTGGGGAGCAGAACAGGCACACTGACTGACACACACTGCTGAGGGGAGCAGCGGGCGAGGCAGGAGAGGTCTGCCTCACCATGTGGGTCCCCTCCCTGGCCGGCGGCAGGGATCGAACTTGCGCTGCAGTGGCTGTGGTTTGCTTCACAGTGCATTGCTTAACCCACTGTGCCACCAGGGAGGCCCAGATCTATAGTTTTAAAGCAAGAGACAGGGAGATTTTAATTTCCCTTTTCATTTGGTTTATTTAAATGTTTGTGTGGCTAAAAGGCTACACTCCAAAGCTGATGGTTTGAAAAAGTCATCGGATAGAATCTCTCTGTGTACACACACATATGTGTGGGTGAAAATGTTCAGATCGAGATGATGCTTCTTACTCATAGAATCCCTTAACCCACAGGTGAAAGAAACTAGAGATTCTCTGATCTAATTCATGTCCCAGATGAGAAAACTGGAGCCAGAGAAGGGAAGTGAGTTGTTCAAGGCTACACTGTCTGAGGAGGCAGAGCTGATCACATCCCTCTCAGTGGCTCCCCTCCACCCCCGCTGCGTTTCCCAGGGTGTGAGGGGCCTTGAGGCTGAGAGTCATCATGATCCTCATGGACCAACCCGTGACAGGAATGAGTTTGGAAGGAAGGTTCACTCTACAGCTGTGCCCACTGCCCAGCTAGTTAACATCTGTGTTTAGCTCTGATGAGGAAAAACATCTGGGGGGTGGAGAACTTTGCAAAAGTTCCTCATTTCCTTAAATCAAGAGGATTTAAGGTCTCACTCATAAGGGAAATATAGGGAAAGTGAACAAAAGGTCAGGAAAAAAATCAAAACTAGCAAGCTGACCATAGATCTCAGGCATACAGCAAAGGAAAGAGGGGTCACAACAGGGGAGGCACAAGGAACTATGATGATGGGTCACAGGCACCATGGGGGCAAGAGAATTATGGGGACCACACCTGAGGCGAGAAATCAAGTATTGTACAAAAATGAACAATGAAGTTAGCAAGTAAAAACATACATTAATAATAAAAAAAACTTCCTCATTTCTTTCCCACCGTTGAGAAGTAGTCTAGCAAATAAGAATACTGTTAGCTTACAGTGTTTTAAAAAACAAAACAATACAAAGGAAGAACTGCCTTTTCCCTTGGTCATTGTCTGAGCTTTCTGTATTTATGTACAAAGTCATCTGGATGGCACGTGAAGAGCCGGCCATGTGACCCGGAATGGGGGCAGGGGCACATCAAGGCTACATGAAAAGAGGCCAGACAGGAGAGGCTCACATGGGCAAGGGAAGCTAAAGTAGGACTCACATAACTTGTCTAGGCTGGTAATCCAGAAGGGACAGAGGAAAAAGAAAGCATATGTAAAAACAAAACTGTGAGGTGAGGACAGAAACATCATCTGCATTGTGGCAAGAAAGGTGGGCAGCCAGTGAGTGGGCTGAGTGCGTGTGTGTCACAGGAACACAGGCTGGAAGGAACAGAACTGTGATGCCAGTACAAGGAGTTCAGAGAACGAAAAGCCGTCTTACTTGGACTCGATCTCACCGCGCAGAGAAGATAGATGTCCAAGGAGGCAATAGTTTAATGCAGACAACACTGCTAATATAGGGAGGAACACTGGAGTCAGTACAATTGCCCATAAAATAGCACGGCCCTGCTTCATTAAACCCCACTATATTCTCAATCATCATCTTGAATGTGTATTTACATTCCTCATCTTGAAGTTCCTAGGGAGGGAATTCTATTAAACTAGGATCTGTTCTGCAGAGCCAACTGCCAAAATGTGGCAAAGGGACAGCACGAACACAGCGAGTTCAAATTCCCCTGATGTGACTATTAGAAAATGACCTTGAAAGCATGAGATTGGCAAACTCAGGTCCCCCCGAACACACACACCACTATGAGGAAGGCAGTCATATGTGTTTGTTGGTTTTACCTCTGTCTTCGCGGAAATTCAACTTCGCTATCTACTTCCCCTTCTTCCTCTTCAGAGGAGTCATCTCCACTCTGAGAACAAGAAAAGTTATTTTTTTAATTCATTAGCAGGACAAGCTAACATTTCTGGAAGGTTGATTTGTGCCAGGCCCTGTCTACATGCTTTAGATATAAAACTCACTAATTTTCATACTAAGCAATGAGACATCACCCACTATTAGCCCCATTTTATAGACAAAGACACTGAGGTTCATAGAGGTACTAAGCGGAAGAGCCTGGCTTTGAAATGAGGTCTGTCAATAGTCCCAGGCTTGTGCTCTTAACCGCCATGGTGCCTGCCTCCCGGCTAATAAACCACAGGCAGCCAGGGCCAAGGAGAACAGGTTTTAATGTCTAAGAACTGGCTGGATTATGATGGTTACTAATTTAGTCAGTGTTTCCCGGAATGTATTGTTGAGAAAGCTTAGCTCTATGGAAGATTATAGGTGTTAATTTAAAAGTTCAAACAGATGAAGGAAATGCTGGATTCAGCTGGGTGACCGCACGATTTCTCAAGCCCAGGGGTAGTTAATGTGCCCTAGGAATCTCCAGAAGGGGGCAGGGAATACTGCCTCCAAATTTGTTTCATAAGAGGATCCTTCCTTCTTGCAACATCTCTCAGGACTGGGCTACATTAGTGGTTTACAAACTATTCTGATGAAGTGTCCCTCATATATAGTTATTTATCTACTTTTACATTATACGTATTTGAATCAGTCCTTCGGGTCAGTAGTTCCCAAAGTGTGTTCCTAGTTCCTCATTAAAGTAGCATGGAAAGTACAGTGAAAGCAACTTTTTATGCTTTTGTTGTCTCATGCTCTTAAGGAATGTGTACTTTTTTTTTACAACTTAAGGAATTTTATAATCTAAATTATGTTTCCTCGCTCATTTATCAATTTCTGTTATTTAAAACAGCAGTGACATTTTGAGCAATTTCCCAGTAGAGAATTACAAAACTAAAGAAAGGAATGCTTACATTCTTTGCCGAAAATTCTTTTACCCAGCCCTTATAAAACAGTAATTTGTTTTTATATTTTACAAATTGTTTACACATGAGTGTTTTTAAATAATCTAGGACTAACGTGACATTTGCTAGCCCTGCATCAATGCTCATTTTCCGTATGTTTTACATTGTGTAAACGTGACAGGCTTCGCAGCAGTGACACACGGCCTCTGTCACAGCTTACCTTCTGAAGAGGCCTTGTTTTTCGAGGTAGCAGTGGGGGGGTGATGTGATGAGGGGTGCCAAGGGAGGATGCGGACCTACAGCCGCTGAATTCACTTTCTTCTACTTTCTCAGAACCTTGGGCATTTTCAGAGGGAGGATTGTGTGCTGGTGACTTAAAAAGGTTGGGGCTCCTCCCTCCCTCAGCTGAGGGCACTTCTAGGGACCCACACTGTTCTGGCCGGCATTGGAGGTAGGAGTCATAGGGCTCGGCCGGACAACAGCCCCAGCGGGCAGCTTGACCCTTGCCCGGCTCGGGACTCCTCCGACAATCTGCCGCCATGGCTGTGGAGATGAGGTCGGGGCTGGAGCCGGGCACCTGTCTTTGAGCGTGGTTGCTGAGCGGGCTCCGCAGGGCCGCGGCTGGCCCAAAATACCTCAGGTTATTGGCGCAGGTTGCGATATCCTGCCCGTGCATATTGAGCCTGGGGCGGTGACTCTGACACACGGCAGGAGAGGGTTGCTGGTATTGCTGCTGCAGAGGATCAGGGTGATACGGAGGAGGGTACTGGGGTTGAGCCTGGTGTAGGTAAGAGGGGTGGGGTGAATTCTCCGGGGTTGGCTGGTTTTTCAATATCGCTGCAAAGTCACTATGGCTGCCTCTGCTATTCCCTCGGCGGTGGCGTGGTTTGCTTCGATACCGGCTTTTGCTGCTTGAGGTGGACATTTTGGGGCTCCCTGACAGAGGGGATGCAGCAGGAGCCACCTCCGTACTAGGGATACCTTCAGATTTCAACAGATCTGGCCTGGGAGAAAAAAACAGGTTCAATTTTAACCATATGAAAACACATGCAATTTTGGGGAAATGTATCCTGAGTCTTACAATGCACACAACCTTTGAATCAGCAGCCCCGGACACAGCGGTTCATGCAGCGGAGATAACAGACAGACGTGCACGAAGAAGTGAGTGTGAAATGTTAGGTTAGAGTGCTCTTTAAAACAGCGGAGCGTTAGAGACAGCCTAGAGGTTCACTTACAGACGATTCCCTTTATTCCTTCTGGGATTTATCCTGTGCCTCACAGGATGGAGGGACTCAATCCCGTTTAGGTTCTAGTCCTACCCTCTGGGTTTCCTGAGCTCTTCCTCATAAGCTCAGCTATCAAGAGCGGAGCCAGTATAACAAGGCATAAGCCTGGTGTTTGCCTGCCATCAGAAATCTGTCTCATGATGAATCTGGATGGACCAACAAGGAAAGAGGTCGACTACCAGAGAAGGAAACCTCAGGGCAAGTTTGGGAAGTTTGCTTAAATGTCACAAAAGTCCCATGCAGGAGTGGGCGGAGGGAAACAGGGTTAGATATTGGTAATTATCAAAACACCTGCTTTTGATTTGGCAGTGGATTCATAGGCATTCATTACATTATTAAGAAGAATCAACTAAATAAAAGCGGGTCATCCATGGATGATATGCATGATATGCAGATGCATAAGTCAAGAATTATGATGAACCCCATTCTGGGCAGTAGGGGTTGAAAAAAGAAAAAGAAATGTCATGTATTAGGCCATTCCACCCATGAGCTTGAAAGATATCAAGTGACATGGTCCATATCACAGAGTTAAAAGCACATAGAGCTGGGATTGAAATTCAGGTCTGTTTGGCATCCCAGTTCTTCTCTTTCCATTATTCCAGTTATGCTAAGATAATAAATATGCCTTACAGAGTGAGAACTAGATTTCCAGAGTCCATGCCACACTTTTCTTCTGTTCTGTTCTATGGCGGAGTGTGTTTGCTAATGACAGGCCCAGAGTAGCCACGCCCATCACCTGACACTGTTTCTTGGGGGAGTGTTTTTCCATCTATCTGAATATCAGGCTGGTACAGGTGTCTCACCGTTTGGTTTGCATCCCAGGTTTGTGAGACGCCCCTTTCCTCTTCATGAGTTTCTCCATAGCGTTGGGGTGGATTATTGGACGTACAGGGTGTCGCTTATAGGTCCCAGGGTACTTTTTTTCCACTGCTTGTTCACGCCTGTAGGGAGGAAAGAAAAAGCCACGTCTCAGTCACTGCAGACAGAAAAGATGGGCGGAATATTTTCACAGGCTGGCCACAGGTTCTGGCCACACTTAACTGATCTCAGCTATCTGTACAACAAGGCGGCAGTTCAGGTTCAACAGGAAAAAAAAATACTAAATTTAAACGAACCTCTTTAGGTCACAGATGGATTCAGAGGCTGACCTTCCCATGCCCAACACACCTTGTGGGGGACAGCATCATGGTGGAAGCCCTACTTGAGTAGCTACTGTTTTGGTCAGCACCCCACGATCTTCTTGCCACTATCAGTAATATCCTAAACCACTTGCAGCAGCCACTTAGCCTCCCTAGGGGACAACACGCTCCCACTCATCCACACCAAGCTCTTCTAGAATGAGGACTCTCTCTGAGCCGTTCAGAGGGTGAAGCTGTAACTTTCAACTTCCAGTGTATCTTTTCCCGTGACAACTCCACCTAACTGTATACCTTACCAGGGGCAGGAGCCAAATAACAGGAGCTAGTTGGCTTATCCAAGGAAGGATAAACTCAAACAACTCAGGAAAGACAGATAGATACTTACTTAATGAGCTCCTTCTCCCGCATCTCTAGCTGCAGCATGATGGCACTCAGCTCCATGTACAGATTATTAGCCCGCTCAAGTTTCCTCTCATAGTGTTCACGGATATCCAAAGCATGCCTGTCCGAGAAAACACTGTATCAGCAAAGCCAGCTAATTTGGAAGTGAACAAAGGTCAGCTCTAAAGAAATAAGAACCAGGAGGGTTTATCTCAAAGCCTTTGCCCAAGAACCCTCTGAACTTAAGGTTCCCTTGTCCACACAATAACTCAAAATGGAGAAGGTGATGGGATGTCTAAGCTTTCCTCTTGGTTTATCCTTAAGGGCCATATCCAGTCATACAGAAAAGCCGGGAGGGCCACAGATAAAATCTGAATTGTGTATCATTTGTAACCTTCATTTATGTAGGATTGGCAATGTCTTGCTAAGAATGCAGTATAAGATAGTCATCTGTTTGTTAATGAAATATCCACTAATTACACTTATCCATTCATGGGACAGATCATATCTAATATAGCGGTCACATATGAATATGCCTTGCATCTGTTAATGTAAGTATCTTAAGGCCGGGCACAACATTTTAAAAATTTCTGACTTCCCATGTCACCCAGGACAGGGACTGAGAAAACAAACAGCATTAACTGTAGGAGTCTTAGTTGCAGATATACACAAAAAAGAAAAATAGCTGAGTTGAGGGGGAGAGGTTAAGAAAGCAATATAAAGGAGGGCTAACTTTTAAAGAGAACAACCATAAATGGCAGAGATGAAAAGTATGAAAATGTAATTCAGGAAGACAGTTCCTACTCATAATCTGAAGACCCGGTGATAAGAATGTGGAGGGTGTGGGGGTGGGGGGTTGGGAGGAGACCGCAGCTGACCTGAGCTCTTCTCTGCGCCTTCGGATCAGGTCTTCATCNATCTGAAGACCCGGTGATAAGAATGTGGAGGGTGTGGGGGTGGGGGGTTGGGAGGAGACCGCAGCTGACCTGAGCTCTTCTCTGCGCCTTCGGATCAGTTCTTCATCTAACCGGTGTATACAAGTGCCTTCACTTTTGATCTTCTCAAAGTGTTTTTTCACTTCTTCTCTCCATTCAGCCTGGGCAAGGGCAGATTAGACTTTGTTGATATTCTAGGAGTTTCAGTTCCTGATATGATAGGATCATGTACACCACATTTTTCCCTTGATGATTCTACTGGAGCTTTACAGAATAGCTGTTCAATAAATATTAGTTGATAGCAAAATATCTCATGCTGGTGTAATTTGCACCCCTCACCCACCCATTTTCTGTGTTTAGTCCAATATGTGATACTGTTTCTTTTGAGTTTCTTTATAGTACTGGCCATAAGAAACGTTGGCATACTAGCCATTACCTCTGTAATATACTATAGTCAAGATCGTGGCTGGGATGGCCTGATAAGAAAGAACTATTCTGATAACCATATGCTACAAGTATGCATCTGTGAAAATAGGATTATCTTTATAATTGGCACCTGAATATTTCCTAGGCTAGCTTTATGAAAATAACTTGAGAAAATGTTTGTCGTAGGAGACCCAAAGGGTGAGAACAGCAGGAAGTGGGAGTAAAAATATGATGAAAAGACGGAAAAAAGAGAAGCGGGCCTCCCTGGTTGTGCAAGGGGTTGAGAGCCACACTGTGGGGCTTCTGCAGCCACTGCAGTATGGGTTCAATCCCCAGCCAGGGAGGGGACCCACATGGCGCAGCAGACCTCTCCTGCCTTGCCCTCAGCTCCCTTTAGTCAGAACAGTCAATCTGCCTGTTCTTCTCCCCACTCTGTTTCTGCTGAATCCTGCACCTCTGGCCTGTACCCCAGCTCTTGTATGTATAAATAAGTAAAATCTTTAAAAAAGAAAGAAAAAAGGAAGAGAAAGAGGAAAAAAAGTATGACTAAATAACTTAGTAGTCTAACAATAATTTTAAGACAGGGATGAATACCTAATGTGATTTAAATTCAAAATGTAAACCTCTTCTAGTTTCCTAAGCCATTGGTAATGTCTCTGATGTTCACTTGACTTTGGATGAGTGTTTTTATGTGTCTTGTTCTTTTAGAAATTAAGGAAATATGCTGAACTTTATGTTCAGGTCAATGATAAAACAAAGATAAAGGAATAACCACAAGATGGCAGAAATGGGGCAGGCCAAGAATTTTACAAGGCAAAGCCTGAGTGGTCATAAAATTACTACTCTCCCATGGATTTGAAAAGGTGTTAGAAAGCACACTGGACTTTCCACAGGGAATCAATTCCAAGTTAATTTTATCAAAATTTGGAAGGGGTCAGGAAAACCTTTGCTGGGATATAATCTATAGACCTTTTCTAGACAAACAGCTCGAGGAGATGTTTTCTCAAATTTTGTATAGACTATCACCCCAAGAAAGGATGAGGTTGACTGAGCAAAGCTAGATGTATAATTAAATGTCTTGCATTATAGAGTCTCCCTCTAGAACTTTTCTATTACCTTTAGATTCATGTTAAAAATGATCTCTCTAGGGGCCTCCTTGGTGATGCAAGGGGTTAAAGCACAGCACTATGAAGCTATCCACAGCCACTGCAGCACCAGTTGGATCCCCAGCCAGGGAGGTGACCCACATGGCGCAGCAGACCTCTCCTGTCTTGCCCGTTGCTCCCCTCAGCAGTGTATTTCAGTCAGACTGCCTGTTTTTTCCCCACTCTGTCCCTGGTGAATCCTCTCACCTGCATACCTCTGACCTGCACCCCAGTTCTTGTATGCATATATAAATAAATCTTTTTTAAAAATCTCTCTAGGTAATAGAAGTTATGCTTAAGTAGTTGTGAAGTTACTATTTCTATATGTATTTCTATTTCTAATTATTTTTTATTGAGACAGTTATATTGTAATTATTTAGAAAGTGATGATTCTGCTTATCTGTTTATGATGCACTAGATCTTCATATAAATATATATGTATATATATTTGTTGACTGACCATTGGAGAGAGAGATCCTGTCTTCACTTTCAGACACCAAATCTGCCAAACAGTGGCATCAAAAAGTCAAGATCTAGAATGTGCTGCTGCTCATTGTTTGGTAACAATTTATCTAAGCAATAAATGCAGGTTTGCTTGAGCTTCAAGTAATGTTGTTTGTTCTTAAAATCATCAGAGAAAAATCATGAAATGGGAAGAATATCTGAGCTTTGGGAGGCCAAAGATAAACAGCCAAGAATTATTAGACCAAAAAAAGAAACAAGGAGAAGGCAAAATTTGGGCCTAAAGTCTCCTCTTTTATGCAAACACCTGGCCATGTTATATTTAGTACAATATTATTATTGTTATTTTTCTTAGTACAAAATTATTATTTACAATACAATAGCCCTGATACAATATTATACCATTATTCCAGTGCAATACTTAAAGGGACCAGACAAAGGAATATCCCACTTGGTGATGAGAAATCAGACACACAGATCAGACTTTTTTTATAAGTCTAAAGAAAAAAAACTCCTGAGGTGTAGCTTATGGGTACGGGAAATCTAGAGAACATCTGAAGATTAAAACCCATTAAGAAAGTAGAAGATGTGTGGGAAAATGCCAGGCACTGAATAATAATGTGTTTTCCTTTCCCAAATGTATCATGTTACTGGTACATGTTAATTTTGAAGTTTCATCACACATACTTAGAATCTTTATGTAATAAGGGTTCCAATTTGCACTTCGTCTGCAATCAGACATGTCTGGGCATATCTGAAGACATGAAGGGTGGGCAGGCCTGAAGCACATTTGCACAGAGAATGAGAAGCCTCTGAGAGAAAAAAATGTCATGGGTGAAGGATTCCCGTGTGAACTTGACCGACAACAAACCACCATCGTAGGAGAACAGGGCATTTCCCACTGTTTCATTAAAATACCTATAAAACAGGGGTCTTCTAATGGCCTAGAGGTTAAATCCTCAGTGCTATCACCACTATGGCCTGAATTTGATCTCTGGCCAGCGAGCTAACCCTTATATGGTGTAGCAGACCTTTCCTGTCTCACCCGCCGCTCCCCTGAGCAGTGTATTTCAGTCAGTCCGCCTGTTCTACCCACCCCCCACTCACCCCCCCCCCACATCTCTGGTCTACACCCTGGTTCTTCTATGCAAACAACAACAACAACACACACACACACAAACCACTTACAAAACACTGGGTCATAAACAGCATTGCTCTGTTACCTTTGTAAAGTGTAGCTCAACAAGAAAAGGAAGAGTTCAGTTTGTAAACAACTATGTGCAGCTTTGGCATCTTGAGAATTGCAGACTTTGTTACAGCAGGAAATATCAGCTCCAGTGGGTGCTTTAAGGACACAGTGGCATCCAATAGATGCCAGCTGGGGACCACAGTCCTTTAGCAGAAAGCAGTGCTAACCAATAATGTAATACCAGCAGATGCTAGACAGGAGATGGCGGTGTCTGGCCAGAGTTTGTGAAAAGTAGATCTGATGTTAATATGAGGCTATTTGAGATTCCCGACCCTTCATTGGACATTCCCCTCAAGAAATAAGTAGGGGATCTGGGGCAAGAAACTAAGGGGTGCTTTAAAGGTACTTAAGTCTTGTGTAAGCATGAATGGAGAAAATCCAATGAAACTTAGATTATTACCCTTAATGGAATCTTCTTTATGTTCCAGATAAGACCTGAGAAAAGTGAAATATTAGGACCTTTTCTTCTCCTTTAGTCAACCAGTAGACTGAAGGTGCTTTTTCTACCCAAAGTATAGGTGTCAAAATGAAGTTGAATGATGAGATGAATGGATAAACAAACGGGGTATACGCATACAATGGAATATTAGTCAAAAAGGAGAGAAATCATTATGCATGTTATAATATAGGTGAATCTCAAAAACATGCTAAGTGGAACTAGCCAAAAGAACAAATGTATAATTTAACTTAAATGAAATGTCCAGAATAGATAGGACAGAAAACAGAACACAGGCTGTCAAGGGCTGAGGGGGGAAGGGAGTTGTAAGTTATTCTTTAATGTGGTGATGAAGGTTTTTGTAAAAAAGTGGTGATGGGTTCACAATATTGTGAATGTAATTAATGCCACTGAATTGTACACTTAAAATGGAAAATTTCATAATATATATATTTCATCAAAATTAAGAGAAGAAAGAAGCTGAGCCAGTTCCAGCCTAGGCACAGAGAAGCAGGATGCTGGGGAGGAAGAAGCCAGGAATCAGTCGCAGTGAGAAATGCTTTCGTCTAGCTCTTGGCACAGGCGCCCTCTTCTCTCCTCCGCAGGTATGCGTGCCCACCCTCTGCCCGAGCACCTGCTAACTCACGACGGGATTACCCTGAAGGCAGCGTGACCTAGCCCTATCATAAGGGAGAGCCACTGCAACTCCTGGTCCCTGAATTTCACGTGAGACACAGGGGAGTCCCTTTAAAGAAAATTAAAATGGGGTAAAGGCAAAGGGTAGTGGAGGAACTCAGAAGCAGGACACATGACCCACCTAGCAGCTGGGATCTGACAGAGCTAAAATACTTCCTGAAGACTCATATCAAATGTAATTGAATACAAGGAGCAATAATTGCCTACTTGGAGGAAGGGGCTATTGTCTAGGAACGAAGCCATAGCTTTGGCAGAATCTAATATTGAAGTGAAATTTGTTGCTTTGTTCATCTGTTCTACATATGCTGCCTCTTTATACATGTGCTGTTGATGAGCAGTTTCTCTCAGGAAGGAGTCAGCTGGGCTCTTGGCATCCCCTGACTGACAGTTTAGGGGGAAGGTGGAGATCAGCAGCTAACAACCAGACTGATGACTGATGGGGAGAGGATTTTGTCAGCAGACAGGCGCCAAGACTGCTAGGGAAGAGCAGAGCCAGTGCTAAAGAACCGGCTCTTCCCCACTTCAGGAGGGTAAGGTCAAAACACAACCAAAGGAGATTCCTGGATGCCAGCTTATGCATCTCAGCAACTCATTGGGTAAATCGCAGAATGAAACATTTCAAAACTGAACTTGTGTAGCTTTATGAAGGGTGAATCGGTCCATCAAATTGGTCTTTACACTTTCCATATGCTTGTATTTCTATCCTCATTTGATCCTCACCAAACTCCAAGAGGAAGGGAGATATGAATACATTCATTACTTAGATGAGTTCACTGAGGTTTAGAGAAATTTAGAGCCTTAGCCGAGGTCACAGTACAGGAGCTTAGAATCAAGGTCTGTTACTTTTTCTAGTACCTCATTAGCTAGTTCATAAACACTTTGTTATCACTAGTCAGAGATAGTGTGAATTTCAGACCCAGAGACAAATCAGCTTGCAAATGCCTAAAAATTTCTAGGAACTAACAAGATAACAGACTTGGGGCTATGAAAAGAGAGGTAAATTTGATGCAGAAAGAAAAATGTGGAAGAATTAATGAATATTAAAAGATGTCCAGTGCAGTTATTTTTTCCCTTTCCTTCCTTCTCTTTCCTTTCTCTCTCATTCCTAGTTCATAAAAACCTTTTCTTCTGAGTTCAGTTTAAATGCTGCATGGATGGCTAATAAAAGTGAGTTTGTACAACTGTGGGTACTGATGGAGGCTCTCATAATGATGCAGACTGGCCTCAGAAATCATGTGTGGAGGTGCTCGAATAAAATGTTTACAATTTGGAAGTTTCCAAGTAGCTACAGATGTACTATCTCAATGGCTGGTGACTGGAAATTACTTTTCAAGACTGTGTCTGTATAGTTTTATTGCAGAGGAAGTACAGCTGTGATTGCAATACACCCTCAAGTTGAAAGACTTCCTAGAGAGTACTCACTATGATTCACCTTCATTTCATAAAAGGGCCGGTCTTTTTCTGAATACCAAGATAAACATTATTAAAAGATTTCTTATCCAGTGTCCATATCTATGTGTATTTGTTTTTTGTTAAAGATTTGTTTATTTATGCATACGGGCACTGGGGTGCAGGCCAGGGGTGTGGGGGGTGAGAGGATTCACCATAGCGAGCGGGGAGCAGAACAGGCAGATCAACAGAAGTACACTGCTGAGGGGAGCAGCGGGCACAGCAGGAGAGGTCTGCTGCGCCATGTGGGTCCCCTCCCTGGCCGGCAGCAGGGATTGAACTCGTGCTGCAGTGGCTGCGGTTTGCTTCATAGTGTGTTGCTTAACCCACTGCACCACCACGGAGGCCCTCTATGTGTATTTGAATAATTAAGCAGTAGTTTAATAGGTCTAAGGGAATTTATCTTAACGTATACCAAAGAATGTAAGAGACGTCATGACATCAACTTCCTCCAATTTTTCTCTAAATGCATTCACCTTTTAAAATGGAGATAAATTTGACACATTACATTAGTTTCAGGAGTACTTTACCTACATAATGATTCATAGACAAGAAGAAACTATAGAAGCAAGCCTGACCATTTAAGAACACAGTTGTGAAGACAGCTAAGCTTTCTGTAGAAAGCATACTGGAATTTGGGGCAGCAGGATAAGTGTTTCTGATTCAGTCCCAGAAGCTGTACAAACAAATAAACATAAAAACCTGTGTGCCTTTATGAAGTTGTTCCCCAGTGTCTGATGGCATTTATTTGTCAGATACCGGAGAAAAGTGGCTGGAGGACTTGTGTAACTGTCAGGACTTGTTTAATGATGCCCCTTCCACCCAGGATTCCTCTCAACACATACTGTCCTGTTGGAGATGGAGGACTATGAAGAGTAAACTGAGACCGACTGGCAATGAAATGTCTTCAGAGAAGAAATCTTTGAAATGACTCTGAAAGTCAGTATGGAGATGAAATTCATCTAAGAAATTTTCATTTTAGAAGCATAATAACATGAAGTGAGACAATGTTATGAGAGAAGAAATTATTAAGCTCTATAAACATAAAGTTTTAATTTAGAATCATCACATTTACTCAAAAACCATAATTTTATCCCATTTTACTCCTTTTGCTACTGCCTGGGTCTAGCAGGAATAACTCATCTCTTGCAGCTCTCTACCCACACTGACAGTTGCAGACCACCAGTCCTTACCACATTCACGGCATTTCTACTTAATAATGACAGATTCTTCCCCTCTTTACACCACGTCCTTACAATGTGCCGTCACAGATTTTCTTGCCAAGAGGTGAAGTCTATATCTCAACCTGGGTGGGCTGTGACTTGCTTTGGTTCATGAGACATGAGCATGCATGATGCACACGCAGGCTTGAAAATCACTAATGCACTTGCTACAGTTGTCACCCTGACAGCACCATGTGAACACTCCTATGCTAGCCTGCTGAAGGATGAGAGGCCACATGGAAGAGAGCAGAGGTGCTCTAGCTACTAGCCAGCCAATCGCCACATTGATGAAATAGGCCACCTTGAACTTGTCAATCATCAACATTTAAAAAAAAAAGATTTATTTTACTTATTTATGCATACAAGGACTGAGGTGTAGGCCAGAAGTGCAGGGATTGAGGAGGATTCATCAGAGACAGAGTGGGGAACAGAATAGCCAGATCTACTGAAATACACTGCAGAGGGGAGCAGCAGGTGAGATAGGAGAGGTCTGCTGTGCCATGTGGGTTAGCTCCCAGGCTGGGGATCGAACTCCTGCCATAGTGGCTGGCTATAGCTTGATAGTGCTGATACTTGAACCCCTGCTCCACCAGAGAGATGCATCAATGTTTTCTAAGTTGACCTGGCAACTGCCTGTGGACACAGGGTGAGCCCCATCCAGATAACAAAGCACCAAGCCCAAATTCAATGCACAAAATAAGGAGCTAAATAAAAGCTATTATTTTAAGCTGTAGTTTGGGGATACTGTGCAATGTAGCAAAGGATAACAGGCCTATTAAATTATATTTTATTTGGTTCCTCCAAATGGTACTTAAAGTTAGAGAAAAGGCTCTCTCTGGGCCTAATTCTATCCTGGGCTCTCTGATACTGAGCTTCTCTCCTGTGTACTTTAATTTTTCTACTTCAAGAAAAGTAATATTTTCATGAAGTCCAGCAGTATTCTAGTTCAGATATATGTACATTACAGTTTTCACATCCTCTTTTTGTCTTTTCAATAAATTCACCAGCATCTACTATGTGAAGATATGAAGATGACATTCCCATACACTTTCTTTTCCATATGAGAGAATAATATGTTAAGTGCGTAAAAACCCCACAATGTCATGTGTGTGAGGTAGCATAATTATTATTTGGCAGTGAATGGAGATATATAATTGTGACGAGAATCAGCATGGTCCTCCTTCTAAGGCGTATTCTTTCTCACTGGGAGTTCCTGTGTGCCTGTGCAGGGGTACCTGGTGGGAAGTTTCCAGACTTACCTGAGACTTGAAGTAAGTTTCTTGTGGGGTTGCAAGTACATCTGCAGATGCAATGTCTAAGTGCAAGAGTGTCTGCCGAAAAGATGGTCGGTTGCGAGGTTTGCTCTGCCTAGAAGTTAAAAAAAGACAGCGTGTGTACCTCAGAAGTTGTGTCCAAGTAAAAGATTTTATTCTACTTCATGGAAAACATTTCACTCCATGCATGGCTGTATCTCCGGCAGTTTTGACATACTGAAGAGCAAAAGAAAATGTAATTATAAAATACCTCAAATGATGAAATGTGACTCTCTAGGATCAGTGACCTGTGTGATAATAATAGTTCCTTAGGATTGGTGAAATAACGATAGCTATCGTTTACTAATGCCTCCTATTGTGACATAGCACATAAAACTATACATTTTAATTAACCACAACACAACTCTGTGAGTAGGTGTTACCCCGTTTTACAGATGAGAACTTGGATGACAAGTTCAAAATTGTGCAGAGAGAAAAGGGCAGGGCAAGTACTGGAATTCAAAGTTCTCAAATTACCAGTTGGTCCACTCTAAACATACATTATTGACTTGCCCGCAGTTTTAAATATATTTTGAGGAAAAAGACAAAAGAGAATATTGGGAGAAATAAATTTCTTACCATGTTTGTTTCATAAGGATTTTGAAGCCATCTGGGCAAGTGGAGGGAACTGGAAGGTGTAGGCTGTTGCTTCCAACACCCCAGATGATGGCTGAGGAGTCTACATCTTTGTAAGGGATCTCTCCTGTCAGCAGCTCCCAAAGCACCACTCCAAAAGACCTACAGGAGGACCAGGAATAGGCACAGAAGACATTTCAGAAAGACTGATTTATATATCAGTTCTTTTTTCAGTTTTAACCAAATAAACATCCAGTTTTAAATTCTAATAATGCTATCAGAATAGTAGGAACAGGTAGGAAAACCAAATAAAATCAATGAAAGGTAACCAATAATACCAGATATTAAGGCATATTATAAGGCTTTAATAATTAACTTTGGTGGTGGTGCGGGGAATAATGAACTCTGGTACATGAGCAGATAACTAGAGTGATAGAATGGAAAGGAAATCCAAAAATGAACCAATACATACAAGAGTTGAGTATATAATAGAAGTTATGTTTCAAATCAGTAGGGAAATTTTGATTTTTCAATAAGTGCTATTGGGACAAGTGGGGAAAAATTAAATCTATACATCATCAAATATCAAGATATAGTCCAAATGAATCAAATATTCAAATGTGGAAAATGAAGTCATAAAAAATCCTAATGGAACACATGGGAAAGTTAAAAAAATAATCTTAGAATGGTGACGTCTTTTTTAATTATGAGATTCAGAAGTCATAAAAGGAGAGACTGACAAATTTAAGTACATTAAATAAATTTGTCATGGAAAAAAATTCCATCATAAGCAAAATAATAAAATGTGGAAAAGTATAGCTGTAATTCATATACACAAAAGGCTAATTTCCTTAACAGATACAATTCTTACAAGTTGATAAGAATAAAGATCAGAAAGCTTAGCAATATAGGAATAGTTCATAAGTTACAAATGATTCGTAAGGTGTGAAAAAGGTAGAACTACACTTATTAAAAGAGAAATGCAAATTAAAACTGCACCCTAGATTCTATTTTTTTACCTCTACATCTGGCAAAAATCCAAGTTTAACATACTTTGTTTGTGAGACTGAGAAAACATTCATACTTTTCCATTGGGAATATAAATTGGTATAATCCCCAAGGAAGATACTTGGGTAATAATTACCCAAATTACAGATGAGCCCATATTTCTATTTTATCTTATTTATGCTGGTGTTAAATGCAATATTAACATATGCTACTATTTTGGTTTTAAATATAAAGTTACTAGTGGCCCATTTTAAGAATGGAAGAAAAGCAACTTCAGAAAAATATACTGTTATTATTAAGAAAGATTTATAATGTGAGAAGAAACACTGATAAAGTTTTTGTTATTTTGTTTTGCTTGTTGAGTGGAAACACTGGGGTAAAGGCCAGAGGTGGGGAGAGGGTGGGAGGCTGGCGAGAGGATTCACCAGAGACAGAATGGGGAGCAGAACAGGCGGATTGACTGAAATCCACTGCTGAGGGGAGCAGTGGGCAGGATAGGAGAGGTCTGCTATGCCATGTGGGTCAGCTCCCTGGCCGTCTAAATTAGGCCACAGCAGTGATAGCGCTGAGTCTTAACTTCTAGGCCACCAGGGAGGGCCCTGATAAAGATCTTTAAAGGCAAGGAAAAAAAAAAGCATTGCTCATAGGGATTTTTAAATGAAAGGAAAAAATGGCCTTATACAAGTCAAATACATCTAAAGCACACAACTGTTAGACAGCTAAGTACAATATATGTTATAAATTGTCTGAGTCACCTAGAAAGGTAAACTTTATTTAATGTGAGAATTACATAAAATGTTTTTAAAAATTTCAGCATATTTTCTGAGGGCCCCCCAAGCAGATGATTTACTGGGTGGATATTCACCCTACTTCCCTCTCCCAGCCCATCTCACTATGTCTCCCACACTGAGTGTATCTCAGATAATATGAGACAGGAGTCAGTCAGAAGCGAGTAACACTAGGAGTATTTTGGGAAAGGAGAAGGAGGAGGGTGCGCCCTCTCTTCCACCCCTAACCCTGTGAGTGTGGAAGGCTTTAGAGCGGCCACAGGGGGCGCTGCTCACCATATATCGACTTTTTCAGAGACAGGCTCATTGCGGATCACCTCTGGCGCCATCCATGCCACTGTGCCTGCGAAGGACATCTTGGTGCTTTTATCGCTGAGTTCCTTGGATGTACCAAAATCTGAAATTTTTACTGCATCTGTGTGAGTCACTAAAACACTTTAAAAAGAAATAAAGAAAACAGCCAGATCATTAGTACTAATGAAAACCAACAACAAGAATTAGCAACTGAAGATTTTGTTTGCTGCCCCTACCTCCTGGAATTCAGCTTGTAATTTCCAACACTACTGGGCGTGAGTGATACACTAGAGAGAGCATCATTCATACTTTCCAGGCAGCAAAGCGCAGTGGGCTTTGTACACCTGGCTTTATCCTGCCTCCATCACTTGCTAAAGCACTGTGTTTTGCTGTAGATAAAGGAGTGTGGCTGATTATAGGGTGCTGGGGATATAAGAAAATGCTCTCTTACATTTCTGAAATCATCTGACTCTGAGAGTTTTGGATAAGGGGTTATGGGTTTTTATTATAATGGGCCTCATAGAATTTTCCACCCTTGCCAAGTCTCAGAAAACCCAGTGAGAAAACCTCTTCTTTAAAAACACTGCTATAGTCCATTAAAACCATGCATGGACCAGGAGTTCATTCCACTAAGGGATTAACAAGTATGCTAGAATTTCACTAATGTTGATAAGGAAAATCAGGAATAAATTTAAGCTTAAGTAGATTCACACAAGTTTTGTTTTGCTTTTGATAATAACTACTAGATTATCATGACACATATTTATTTGAAAAAAACAGAAAAAATGTCATGACTTTTATGACAAACCATTATCTAAAATGTGACCTGGGCAAAACAGACTTTGCTAATCAGTCTTAAAGATGACCAGTATGGAATTAGTCAAATCCAGAGTATTAACATCCTCACACATTAGACTGAATTAATTTGAAATAATGCTATTTCAAATGTATGTTTAGAATGTTAATGAATTGGGTTTCAGAGGCTTAATGATATAGAAGTGCATTTGTAACAATAATAAGGCTCTGATACCCAAATAGTATCAAAACTGAGTTAGCCAGAAAATAGAAAATGTCTCAGCTTACTTTCCCCTCTTCGAGCCAGGGACTTCATGTTAACCTTCCTCTCCACTAGTGTCAAAAGGCTATTTACCAAACAGCTCAGTAATCATAATTAGCTTATAATACTTTCACTCACATCCTACCCTGGGTTTTACCCCTGATGTGTTTGTATAATTTTGGAGTTTTTGAATTAATGGTTCTAGTCTCGTGAAAGCACCACTGGAGTAAAACATCATGGGATATCAGAGATAACTGATGGTAAGGCCATAAATTCCTAGAAAGGAAAACACTAGAAACTTCTCCTCCTGTCTCTTTTGTGATGTTCACTGTGGGGTCTATTGGCATGACAAGAGGGGATGAGCATGGGAGGAAACTAGAGAAGATAGGATATTGGAACTTTGGTGAAATCACCTGACCAAGGTTGGGGCCACACAGGCTGAAGATTTAATACCAGTAAAGAAATCGCTCTTTAGAGCAAGCCAGAATGATCTTTGTTTCTTCCAATGACAGGAGTTAACGAGAGCTGTATGCAATTTTATGTATTCTAAACTTTCCTGACTTCCTCCAAAATTAATCTTCAAGAAAAACAAGGTGGTAAAAGAGACCATTCAAAGAGGCCTTTGGCAAGTATGTCATGTACTTTATGTACACGTGTTGTGGATGACAAAAGCAGGTTTGTGTTAAGAATGTGAACAGAAGGAATGGACACCATACAATAAGGTTTATTGGCAAGTAAAGAAAGGAGGAGGTTGTTCAGAGAGCTAACCACTGTAATAAACATTGTTCAGAACCATGGTGATAAATAAAAACTGCTTTAAAGTCTATAAACAAGAACTGAATTGTATCTTCTGTGGAGAAGAGGCAGAATGTGAAGAGGCAGAATTCATTGTGAACCCTCACCTTCATATGGTGAGTGGCCTTTTGTCCAAAAGTTCTAGATTCAAGTCTTAGTCAATAACTTTGGACTCTGAGCCCTTAAATAAAATAAGAAGAATGATACTCATTTGCATTTATCCCACAAAATTCTTGTATGGATCAAAGCAGATGTGATAATGGATATGAAACAATGTTGAGAATCATGAATTTACTATCTATGTTCTTCTCTGCTTCTCTAAACCAAAATGTGGTAAGAAATAATAAAACAAAGTTTAAGAACAGATGCTCACTGAAATATACCATTTTATCAATTTCTTTCTTTCCTTCATGCAATTTGGGGAACTGAATAAGCACTCCTCTTAGAGAGATTATAGGTAGCCAGGAAATCAGTAAAGATAATAGATATTAGATAATAGATATAGTATTTGTCTTTTTCTTATGGACACTGTGAAACTTGTAACAATTTGCTTCGTAACCTTAGACTCCAGGAAGTTCAAGGTGAAAAAGTAATCCATCTCTAACAATTACACAGGATCCTATGGTATACAAGCTTAAGTTCTAATGTTTTTATTTTTTCTTTACCTCTGTTTGCTTTCATATATTTTTTATACCATTTTATACATTGTACGCATTCCTTAAACTCAAATAAAAACATTTTTGGGGAACACCCAAACCTTCAAGTGAAGAAGTTTGACATCAATTATTTCAATTGTACAATTAAATTTTTTTTAATTTTAAAATTACATACATCCATAGGCATATATACTGCATATGGATAATCTTTCCTGATTCTTAAATTAGAATTAAAACAAAAAGGGAAACTAGGCTCAGGTGTCCAGGTATACATGCCATCTAGGCAAATAACAGGGCCCCAATAATCCAAAGGATATACAAACAGAGTTACCACTGCTCTGGTCTAAACAGAACTAGTAGTATGACGTTTGAATTCTTCAATTATGGTTGATAAAATTCCTGGTTTCAGAGCACTAAAGCAAAATGGCTGAAAAATTAGCTTCAGAACTCACTTAGGTGATTTGAGATCACGATGAATAATTTTATGAAGGTGCAAATAATTCATTCCACTTGCAATTCCTGTGGACCAGTCCACTAGCAACCGAGGGGTGATTTTCCTGCCAGCTCGCAAAACCTCATAGAGTTGTCCATGGGCACAGTACTCCATGATGATACAGTAGCACGGGGCCTGGGTACAAACACCCCTTTCAAGAAAACACAAACACATGTATCAGTGCACATTTTCACACAGCATACATGAATGCATATTGATGTTTTAAGAATATTTAAGACCATTTATCTATCTAAATTATTTTATTTACTTAATTTTTATTAAAGTAACATTGGTTTAAAATCTTACACAGTTTTCAGCACCTTAATTCAACATCTATACGCATTTATACTGCATATGGATAATCTTTCCTGATTCTTAAATTAGCATTAAAATCCCTCTAGTCTACAAGTTTCTCTAATACTCAATAGACAATTTTAGTTTGTTTTGTTTGCTCCAGATATTGATAAGTAGTGCTACATTTGGTCTTTTTTCTGTGGGACCATTCCATTCTGGGACAAAGAGCACTGTCTATTGAGACTTGCATAGAGTGAAGATTGTGTTGTTTTAAATTAAGAATAATTTAAATATTTCCCCTTAAAATTAGAAATTTTAAAATATTTAAAGTGTACAGGAAGAGAGAATTCAAACATTCTATCACTATTTCTATTTGTTGAATGCTAAGATAACTAGACTGAGGGGTAAGAATCAATTTCCTATATATCTAAGTCTTTTAATATACACTAATTAAATAGTTAAAAACATTTAGAAACGTTTTTGAATGGCCTCCCTGATAGTGCAAGGAGTTAAGTCACAGAACTATGAAGTTATCCACAGCCACTGCAGCACGAGTTTGATTCCCAGTCAGGAAGCTGACCCATATGGCGCAGCAGACCTCTCCTGCCTCACCTGCTGCTCCCCTCAACAGTGTATTTCAGTTGATTTGCCCGTTCTGTTCCCCACTCTGTCCCTGGTGAATCCTCTCACCCGCATACCTCTGACCTGTACCCCAGTTTTTGTATGCCTAAATAAATAAACCTTTTTTTAAAAAAGAAATGTTCTTGGAAGACTTCTGTTTAGAATTTAAAAATGTTATTCAATATGCTATTTCTACAACTTGCATGAAGTCTTTCCCGATTATTCCAGTGAAAAAGTTCTTTATATTCTCTAAATTCCTGTTACATAGCAACCATTAGCTATTTATAAGCAATTTCCCCCTCTGCATATAGATGGCACTTTGAAGGGAAAGGTCTTCATGTTTTTTCTATCACAAGGCCTAGAATGTCAAGCAAGTTTTTGAGAGATTTTCTTAATTTCACCTTAACTTTCTTTGCTGAAAAAAGAACTTCACACAGACACATGCGGAGGCAAGGGGCAGGAGGAAGGAGACCAGCATGAAAGAACACTGATTTGCCAGGCATCTTACACATTTATTGAATTTATCCAAACCATTGTGAAGTAGAAGCTACCTTTCCCATTTTTACAGGTAAGGCTCAGAGTGGGTAACTGACCTTAATCAGAGAACAATAAGTGACAGAGGGGGGATTCAATTCTCGTCTATCCAACTTCAAAGCCCAACTTCAAAGCCCATGCTTTTCTCATACCTTCTGCTATGCAGCCACCCTTTAAGCTTTTAACCTCTATAGAAATAAACAAATTGGGGGTTCCTAAAGTAACATCACAACCTCATAAAAGTGAGAATAATCATATTAGTCTTTTCCACAGGGTTTTCTTATATTGTCCTGAGGAGGAGGAAAGAGAAGAAAAATGACCATAATTATGGACTTCTCCATGTCCCACTTTTTAAAGGTATGTATATCTCCCTTCAAGACTTGCTAGAGAAGTTACAAGAGTATTTGTGCCAGACTTCCAGTTCTGGTCCTCAGTCAGCTACCAACCTGTGTCCTAGCTCCCAGGCTTCTGTGAAGAAAGAATAGAACGGCCATGGCTGGGATCACGTGGAAGTCTTGTAACAATAGCAGGTTATGAAGAAGTATAATTACTCTCCATTTCGCCTGTCATGACGTGCCTGTCAAATGCCACAAAGCTGTTTCCACTACTCTCCTACCATTTTCTAAGTCGCCCAGAATTCCCTTGATATTTCATGACAATTTTTTTTTTAATTTTGTTACTTGACTTTCAGGACACCGCACAAGAGCACAAGGATATAGCCACTACAAACAGATCATTTAAATTTCATTACACAGAAATAATGAATAAGGCAAGAGTAATGCCATGTGCTCCAAAATATAAAAATAAATATTTATTTGAAACCAGTCAGCATCCTATTCGAATATGTTTTAACTTGTCCCACAAATACAGACAGAAGGGCCTCGCAGTGATGCTATGCACTTTTCCTTTCCTGACTGACGAATGAGAAGCAATCATCCCATCAGCCCCGTACTATGACAAGGCTTCTTAGTAGCTATAAATAGCAGCTCTATGATCGCTTCTAATTGCTACCTTTTCTTCCCCTCGGCACTCAATTCCAAGAAGAACAGCCAGGTTGGGTTTTCTTATAAGACTGCTTAAAGAATTGGAAGGAAAAAAAGAATATAGTATTCTTTTCTTGTACTTGCCCTTCTGTACATGGCTCTGTACTTCAAAAGAAGCTGTAAGCACAGAAATCTGTATCCAGAGTGGTTTAAAATCTCCTCAGCTTTCATATCTTCCAGAAGGTCCTGAATGATTCATTGGCCAAGCAACACATGGCACAGATGGCTGCAAACACAAGACTGTACAGTGCCTCGGGAGCGTGCTGCATGGGCCAGGGACATGGTGTCACTATTGTTTTCTACCGGGAGGTAAAGACTGTTGAAGAATCTTCAGTCTAAAAAGTTGGGCAGGGCATCCCTGGTGGCACAATGGGTTAAGCAACACACCATGAAGCAGACCACAGCCACTGCAGGGCAAGTTTGATCCCTGCCGCCGGCCAGGGAGGGGACCCACATGGCGTGGCAGACCTCTCTTGCCTTGCCCACTGCTCCCCTCAGCAGTGTATTTCAGTAGATCTGCCTGTTCTGTTCCCCACTCTGTCTCTGGTGAATCCTGTCACCCCCATGCCTCTGGCCTGTACCCCAGTCCTTGTATGCATAAATAGATACATTTTTTAAAAAAATAAAAAAATAAAGTTTGGGCAGTAGCATGGTGATGCTCTTTTTGAATGCTGAAACTGCCTGGATAGGTAGGGGTGCCAAACGAGTGAGGTCGGGAAAAGACTGCAGGGAAAAGGGAAGAAATGAAAGAAGAAAAATAAGCTGCTCACACTCATCCTCCAAAGTCACACCTTTAGTGAGCCAGGACATCCTGCTGGGAAGTCCTCTTACTTGGGACTCAGTCTAGTTCACTTCAGGAGGAGCAAAAGCCATGGTAATTATAAGATCCTTAAGGACAGGGTTAAAATTGAACAATTCTTTGGCACCTTCTCCAAACACATAGTACAGGGTTAAGTCTATAGAGCATTCTTGATGTCTTTGAAAGCAGGAACATATATGTAAATGTTGAGGGAGAGAAAAACCTATTTATTTAAAAAAAAAAAAGCCTTGACCTACTTGAAAGCGATGATGTTAGGGTGCTTCAGCTTCCTCAAATGCTTGATATCCGTCTCATTCTGTTCTCTTACTTTCTTGATGGCCACCTCTTCTGCTCGGAACTTGCCAAGGAAGACAGCTCCTTGGGCTCCACTACCAAGCCACTGCAGCTCTGAGATCTCCTCAAATGGCACTTCCCAAGTATCTAGGCACACAGGTGAGAAACAAGCTTAACGAGACCTCAGAATTTGCTAGGGTTCACGCTAAGAGGCCATGCCCAAGGTACCAACCTCACCATCACCCAAAAGTGACCTCTGCCCTTTGTCTCCCACTGCTAACTCACCAAAAGATTAGACTTTTCTATGAGCCCTGATACTATAGATCCACTATACACACATATTTGTTTGTACCACTTTTTAACCAGTGAAATCCAGCAGATCAGATATCTTCAATCTACTCTTCTCCAAACAAAACATATCCTGATACCCCTACAGTTCTACTCCCTCATCTCAAACTTGCATGTTCAATCAATTCACCTGTCCAGACACCATTCACCCTGACCCCATCATCACCCAAGGTAAATGTTGTTTTATCTCTTTGAATTGCTCATGCAGATGCTCAATTAATCTTTTCGGAATGAATTTTCAATGATAGTCTCTTAGAACTTAATTGTACATAGCACTTATATTAGTATTTACCTTTATTGTGTACTTACCATGTGCCACTCACTCACCATAAAGCACAGTGCTTTATGTCACTCGTGCTTAATCATACAAAAATCTTAGAAGTTTATCTTTATTGTGGCTATTTAAAAATAAGAAAATTAAGGTTGAGGGTTGTTAAATAATTTACCCAAGATGATATAGCTGTTAAGGGACAGAACTGGACCTAGAAGTCCAGAACCAGTTGGTTCCAGGCAGATTCTCTACTATACTGCATTGCCTCTCATGAAATATATACATACAGTATTTTCAAGTTTTTCTTCGAGTTTGATTTTTTTTTTTTGCATCAAAGTTTTAACAGGGGTAGTTTCTAACTGGTGGCATAATTGATATTACATTTTTTATCATAAGTCTATATTACTTTTATAATGAATAAAATGTTAATTTAAATAAAGCACTTCAGAAATTCAATCAACACTTGCTTTAATCTCATGAAAACTACAAAGAAGAATATAATCCATTGATCCTTCTCCTTGTCCCCCTTTTTGCCATGCATTATCACTGTGCTGGGAACAAGGAACATCAAAGAGCAAGGAGCCCCACTGAGTGAGGACAAGGATGCGGGCAACATTAAATGTTGGATTGTCAGCTCACCGATCACTAACAGGCCACTGTTTGCAGAACACTGAACAAGGTAGCATTGAGTTGAGCTTTGAAGATATTCTGGTCTTGAAAGGAAATGAGCTCACTATCTATTGTGTTGTTGAAGCAAAAGCAGAAAGAGGTCTTCAATATCTAGAGGGGAACTACATTTTCCTTGTCTCTAACTTCCCCTACATTAAGAAAAAAGGAATTCCATAGATTCCTAGTAAAATGTGGTTTCTCATAACAATGGTTAAAACACGTATTCAAAATATAACCACATAGAAGGAAAAATTTATAGTGAGCGTGGTTTATAGCACGGACATATGTCCTGTTCTTTGGATATGAGCAGAATAATAGGGTTCTGCTCCACTGAAATTGAATAGATGCCACATAAAAGCAAAATACAAATAGCTCACCAACACGAAATTACCAAAGGAACAAATGATACCATGTGAGATTTGGAGGAAAAGAATAAGTTACAGGTTTGACTGTTTTCTGGACCTTTATGGCTTTTAATGCCTGATGAGTATCAGCTGACTCCAGCAGTTTTACTTTTGCCTCCCAAAAGATCCAGTACGGATCCAGTGCAGGACTGGACACATGTGATTTTTAACCATTCTGGGGGTGGAATAAACTATTATTACTGGAATCTTTGGTAAGAACAAAATGGGCAGTATTTCACTGTATAACTTTATAAAAATCCAAGCTTAATTTTTAATTAACAATTAGTAAAATTAGATAATGTTTGGATGCATTTTTCTATTAACTCAACCTTTAATTGCTGAATACTAGAAACATTAGAAAATATCAGAAAAATAGAAAAACCATCCGATATTTAGTTTCCTCTTTACGAGTCTTTGTTCATATGTATACAGCTATGTAAAAGTTGTAAGTTATGTATGTTTCTTCCTACACTTTCCTGTATTATGTGTTCTTCAAATATTTATAGTCATTTACTGCACTCTATTATCTTTTTTGTACTTAGGTTTTTCCATCTTTTTATTCAATAATTTAAATATAACACCTCTGTCTTTATATAACTTCCTCAAATTCAATCCTTAGGTTAAGGAATCTTCCAGGCTCTTGCTACACATTCCAAACAGTTATGCAAAAGGATTTTGTTAGTTTTGCTGACAGTAGTAATGTATGTGTATGCCCTTTTTACTACAATTTATTAATACTATCAATTTTTTTTTTGTTGCTAATTTAGTTAGGTAAAAATGATGTATTATATGTTTGTGCTGCTTTAATTGCCAATGATACAGAATATTTTCTCCATATTTGTCTAACACATCTGTTTTGTATGAATTATCAATCTATCCTCTGTCCATTTATCTATTAGTACTTATTAAACTTGAAGAAGATGTCTTTTTATTTCTTTGGTATATATGAAGAGAATATTTCCACAAGAGGCTTTTCCTCTTTATTATATTTTTTGGAAAAAAAACTATAATTGCCTGTTATTTCCTTTGTAATTTCTGTCTACTCTGTAATTTCTAGCTACTCTGTCTTATAAGAGTTGGATTTTTAAAATCTTAACCTTTACACTTATTTGGAATTTATTTTGGTTTATGGTGTGAGGACTTTGTAAATTAATTTTTTCATAGTTACCTAGTTACTATTTGTTAAGTCATCCAATTTCATATTACTTTATAATATTTATATAATAACTTATTATTATAAGCAAGGCCTACTACTTTACTATACACTATTATTCAGTATCTTTATAAAGTGAAATATAAATGTACACAAAGTGTAAAGTAGTACTTCAACTAATCTTTTCCTCAATCTTTTTACTAGAATTGATGACCAGAAATAGAATTGACTGGATGACTTAGTCTTTTTGTCCCATCCCGATGTTCTTGTCAATAATTGAGTAGAGAAAAAAGGAACAGGAATGGCAGAAAAAAGAATGTTAATTAAATGATTGTGAATATTGGGCCCCAGATAATTGACAAATGAGATAACTAACCTCGTAGTAGTACTACTAGTAGTACTAGTAGTAGTAGTAGTAGTAGTAGTACTGGAAACTAACTGTGCCCCCTACAAGGTTAGTCCCAGGCGCTCTGCTGCTTTTAGGGCAGCCCTATTGGTACTCTTCCTAGCTCTCCTCTCCTCTTTGAGTTATCACTATGACTACCACCTTAATTGCAATACAATCTTGATCATAGGATTGAGAAAAAACCACATCCCACCCACTTTAATGCATAAATTCTCCTTTACTTATTGAGTCATGTCTATGATAATACTTGTTTTGAGACTAGGAACTATTTGGCAATAAAAGATTTCAATTAGGTGCACTACCTTACTTGGACTGCACTACCAACATACTACATAAGAGATGAAGACAAGGTTAAATTTTTAAAAAACCTAGTGAAATTTCCTTCTAAGTATCAAATGCAGGGACACAACTGTTATATGTGTCATCTTTTGGTTGACTATAATCCAAGATTAAAGATTAGCTCCTGATCCCAGAACTGACAAGGAAAGATTACCCTTCGTTTCTGGTTAGCAAATTTGTTTTATAGCCCACAGCAACACCAGCCTACACGAGGACAAACTGTCATTGCTGAAAAGTTAGGCAGCTACTGTACACTTGTAAACATAAGCTGGCCAGACCTGTTTTTTATTTATTCTTGGAGTAATCTTTTTTGAAAGTCACATAATCAACTGGGAGAAAATTAAATACAAATTGGGAGAATAAAACATTTTAAAATGTCCCTTTTAACAAACATACAGGATGTGTTTGCTAATCTTTTTTACAAGTTTGAATTTCAAAGCTGCATTTGGATTCTGAGACCTCCAATTATCACCAAAATGATGATTAGAAACCAAATGTAGTTTATCACATAAGCACAAGTTAGTAGTTTTTATGTCTTGTCTAAGCAGAGAAATGGGAACTTTAAAAAGTAATAAAATAAAATTAAGGGTAGTTGTTTCTGGATTATGGCAGAAACAAGGGATTTTTATTTTCCCCATTGTTTTTTTCTGTTTTCCCAACCTTTAAAATGGTAATAAGGTGATTTACCATAGGAGTCCTCCACCTTTGTGTGAGGTCAAGCAACTTTTAATGCATTTGAAACTAAGATCATAGAGGGGAGAAAAGGATGATAGGAGTATTTTGTGGAAGGGTGGAGGTTGGGTGGGCGAGGGGGGGAGAGAGAGAGAGAGAGAGAGAGAGAGAGAGAGAGAGAGACAGAGAGACAAAATCCAGGGAATGACAAAGAATTCCTTCATGGAGTAGGAGTAGATGCTATAGTAGAAAAATCTCAATATACTTATGGGAAAGGGGGTTTGAGGGAGAGGTTTAAGAGAAAGTATTGCAAAAAATAGGAAAAATAGAAAACTTGAAATAAGTAGTTAATGATGACTGATGTTGGCTGGTTGTCCTGCAAAAACTATCAATAGCCTTTACTGAGACAGAGAATATATTTTTAAAGGACAATTATAGAGTTATAAAATAAATAAAATAGATTCTCATTTATTATCCATATTTTTCCTTTCCAAACTTTTTTGATATGAGAACACATACCAATTGAATCATTTACATACGGGTACAAAGATATTTATCAAAAGCCTTAAAAGCAACACTTACAAGCCAACTATTTCCTGTCTGGGTATTTATCCTAAGGAGTAGTCAAACATATGTGTGAAAATTAAGTAATGGTTATATAGATGTTCAAAGTGGTGTGTCTTATAATTACTAAATATGGCAGACAAATTACGTGTCAAGCAAATAGAGGATTGTTTAAATAAATATTGACACATTCATACAATTCAATATTATGTAGCTATTAAAAATGATGCTGAAGAAGCATATTTTACTATATGAGAAATGTTCACATTATAGTGAAAAAGTGTTATAAAATAGTCTGACTTATTTTTTAATCTGACGCTTTAAAAGCACATCGCACATAAATAGGGCACAGTATACATCAAAAACATTAATGGTGTCTGTTTTCAGAAAATTGAGGATAACAGATTATTTTAAAATTGAAGGAGAACTTACCTTCATATTCCAAATTTTCTATATATATTTTCTATATATGTTACTTATACATATAACTGTATGTAATAGGAAAAATGTTCTTTTAAGGAATATAAGAGAAGTTATAAAAAACCCCAGGGGCATATTTTCCTTTCAAAATCATAATGCTTGAATTGAAATACACAAAATATATATTATACAATGATGGGAGTTAAAAATTGATTATTTAGAAAGCTGTGGGATCTAGAAATAATAGTGCTTCTTAAGATTGATTATGCATTTATTCTTTCCTCAAAATGTGAGATTTCTCTGCTTGCTGTAAGAAAATGATAACTTTTTGCTACAACCTAAGGTAAGTCTGCACTCTTCAAGGGCAATGTTATATGACTTCGGTCTGGTTTTGAATTAGTTCAGTGGCCATCAGACTTTTAATTGCATAAACTTTTAGTAAAAAAGTTGTAAACATGCACCCGCTTTATGATTTATTTATAAATTATATATCTGCACAACTTTATTAAAATGCCAGATATACGTGAAGACCTGCGTGAAAATAAAAAATTTTAAATGATAAAATAACAGAATAAGACTCTTCCTCATAGCTGTTAACTTGTATGTACTTTATTTTCGATGCCATGAGACTAGACAACCACAAAAGATAAGCTTCTACCAAAAAGACGCAGTAAATGTGAATGTTCTATTAACAGTTCTCTAGAAAATTGATAGGGGGCATTCATCTGGCACTAGTTCTACCCACAGGTCAAAGGTAATCCCGTTAAAGGAGGGCATAAGTCTGCACAGGACATACCTTTCAGGTCATGCTCTAGCTTACCTTGCTGCTGCAATTTGTAATCAGTGGAATATGCCTTCCCAATGATATTCCACACCGGTCTTAAGCAGCCAAATAGTCCCTCCAGAAACCCACCACTGCCACTGCCTGATCTGCTGAACTGAATCTTGATGTCTTCATTTCCACTTGTGCTCTCTCCATCCACTGTGTTGCTGTTCCCCTGAGACATGGCCATTTCTGATTCATCTTGTTCCCGTAGCTGAAGAACACTGTTCTCAAACTGGTCCCTGGAATCCTCACTCACGCTGGTCAACACAGTTGTGGTGACGGGGCTGCTCATGGTCTCAGCTGGCTCTGTTGGCAACACCCCCTTCTCCTGCTGGTCCTTAAGGTGCTGGGTTGCAGGGGAGCTCCCCAAAGGTGAGAGTTCATCTTGTAGTCCATTGAAGGTTCTGTTTTCACTCAAGGGCAGATGTGGGAGGGAGGAGCAGCTCAGGCGCTCCTGAGGGTCAGCCATCGTGCCATGAGTGTGCCCAGCGTCCTGAGATGGCACTCAGAGGGGTAAGGGAACGGAGTTCTGATGGAAAAGAGGGCTCCACAACCTAGGGGGACAGGGGGATGACATGAGATCACCCTCTCTTTAGTTATCCACATGCCCAGACTTCTGTTTATAATAGCCAGAACATTGTAACAGTGGACACTAGTTAAATGGGGGCGTATAGCCACATGATGGAATACAGGCAGCAGTTAAAAATCATGTTGCTAACATGAGAAAGTGTTCGTGCCATATAAGTATAAAAAACAGGTTACAATAATTTATACAACATAAACTGTTTTTCATTTTTTATTCAAAGGGATACACACATATATGTAAGAAAAAAGATGGGATGCATGTGTCCAAAGAATTAACAATAGTTTGAGGTGATTAGATTGGGGAGGGGTTTATATTGCTGCATTTTTCAAGTTATCTCCAAAATCCCACACGAATATGTTGGTATAGACTAAGTGTTTGTGACCCTCAAAAATTCACATGTGGAAACCCAACCTGCATTGTGATGACATTTGGAGAGGGAGTTTCGGAAGGCACTTAGATCATGAGGATGGAGCCTTCATGAAAGGGACTAGTGCCCTTGTAAAAGAGGCCCCAAAGAGCTCCCTTGCCTCTTCTGCCAAGTGAAGGCACAATGAGAAGATGGCTGTCTATGAATTGGGTAGCAGGCCTGTCATGTTGGACTGCTCAGCCTCCAGAACTGAGGCATTTAGTCTATTTTTGTTATATCAGCCTGAATAGACTAAGCCGTATATCTTATGTTTATAACCAGAAAAAAAATGGTTTCCTTTCCCAAAGGGAAATTAAATGTCCTGGTAATTTTTAAAATTAGAAACTGTATCCTGTATTATTATAAGTCACTGGTTTGTAGGTTATATGTATTTGTGTAGAGAAAGAACAGACCGGAGAGAAAGTCAGCAGCTAGATAGCAAGGAGCTTTGTGTGGTAGGCTAAAAGGCCTGGGTTTTATCTTGAAAGTGATGGAGAGTCATAGTCCCATATTGGAGTTTATGGATAAAAATAAACTTAGCCAGTTTCATTCATTTTTTATCTTCATTACTTAGACCCAAATTTTAAGGCTCAAAGATCTTGTATGAGTGAACCGAGGAAAACATCCTATCCTTTGAACTCTCATTTACCCACTTAAGCATTTATTGAGCTCTTACTACATACCAGGTATTAGGGATTAATGTATGCTACAGATGTTTCTACTTTAGGAATTTATAATCTAGAGAAAAAGACCAATAAATAATGACAAAATGGCCATGTACAAGGTGCTAGAGGGCTCAGAAAACAAACATGTATGTCTAGGAAGCCATAGTGAAACCTTTGGAGGATCAACCAGGGGTACCTAAGAGACTAGACATTCCAGGTAGTATGGGGGAGCAGCAAGCGGCAACTCTTATAAAAAGGTGGGCAAAGTGCAGAATATAGTAGATCTTATGACAAGCTAAAGCTTTTAGATTTTGTTCTCAAGACAACAGAAAGTCACTAAGCAATTTTAAACAAAAGTGTCATTTGGTTAGATTTACAATTCCAAATCACATCTGTAGAAGCAGAGGCTGGGTTAAAGGGGAAAGACTGAAGATCAAGATATCAGTAAGGAGGAAGTGTTCAAATTGCAAATGATGAGGGCCTGAACCAAGGCAGTTGCAATGGCAACGAAGAGGAGGGGGTAGAAACAAGAACGAACTGGGGAGAAGTAGTGATTGGTTAGACGTGAGTGTAGGTGAAGAAAAGGGCTGAAGAAAAAGAAGAAAAGAGGCAAATATAGGGGTTCCTTAGCTCAAGAGCAGAAGTATCAATATAATACAAGGGTGAACCCAAGTAAAAATGTATATTAAATATATATATTAAAATACATATTAAATATATGCTAGAGTCATACCATGCACTGGGCTAGGGTCTGTGCATACAGGTATCACTATTACTGCTTTTAATAACAACTAAGACAGTGGCTTACAATTTACAGAACCTCATTTATATACTAAGTGTTATGCTGATAAACCAACTGCTCCCCCCCCCCCCAAAAAAAGCCTCAGTTTGTAGTGTAGAACTTTGCCAAGTTCTGTGGTATAAATACTCCCCACAATGGCGGATATCAAGCTAATAACAGTTAACAACCTGCTCGCAAAGTTACTAAATACCTGACGGTTGGCTCTCAAAAACTGCTGGATAACCCAGTTCCAGCTCCACAGTTCTTGTAATAGTGTCATTCTTATTTTACTGAGAAGTAAGAAATTTTCTAAGGTCATGTCAAATGGTAGAGCAGGAATTAAACTTTATCTCTGGTGAATAACCTCACTCCCCACCTCCGCCCCCAGTTCTTGTATGTATAAAAAAATAAAAATAAAATCTAAAAAAAACTCATTCAAAATTCACATTCCCAAATTTCCTTGCCTTTTTAATAGTATGACAGCACCTTTTATAATAACCCATCACCTTCTCAGAGTACTTCACAGGTTAAAAAATTGCCTCTCACATTGATCCCCTGTATAAGGAAGCCAGAACACAGAATCATTACTCCTAATTTTTATAGACATACACTAAGACTTTTAAAAAGAGGTATTTGCTAAAGGTTACAAAGCCAGGATTGCATGCCAGGTTATTTTTCTTAATCCTAATCTCCCTCCTGTATCATACAGACTCTGTAAGGTATATTTCCTTCCTTCTAAAGCTTATAGCCACTTAAGAAGCTAATAATTACATTGAGAGAATTACCTTCTCTCCATCCCCATGACACACATGTCATATTCCACAGATTTGTAGAGAAAGGACAACAGAGATGGGGAAAGGAGTAGCAAACTCCAGCTGGATGAAAGAGGGAAGACCTGAGATGAACCTTTGAAAGGAAGATGCATCTAAGGCTGACAGAGGCCCGGACATCCAGGAGGAATCAGAGCATTAGCTGAGGCAGGGGAACAGACACAATCAAGGCATGTGTGAAAAGGTCAGTAACCCAGAAATAATCGCTGGCTAATATTGGGGAGCAGCATGCAACAATGGTGATTCCTGTTTCATTTCATGAAAGTTCATGAAATAATACAAATAATGTCTTCCCTTTAATCAAACCAAAGAGGTCACCTTAACTGCATGAGGTTGGATTAAGAGTTACTTAAATTCTAGGGCCTGGAGAAGTTAAGGGGCTGGGAAGATGCCCAGGAATATAAAAATGGAAGAAAAAAAAGCTAGAGTCCTTTCTTTACTCTTTGCTGGAGTGACCCCCTTCCTCTCACTTCATGCTCCAGCTCACCCCCACTTCCCCTTTTGTATTCATCTGTAAGCTTTGACCTTCCTGATACCCTCATTTTGCTTTCTTGCTATCTCCTGCCACAACCTTAAGCTGCCACTTGCCTCTTGCCTCTCGCACTGGCTCTGCCTGATCTCTTTTAAGACTGCTGACTTCACACTCTGATCTGGCTGCTGCCTTACAGCACTTCAGCTGCCTTTGCTGCAGGACTCCTGGTTATCCTAACCCAGAGCAGGGCATAGATTCTGTAACCTACTCACATCAAATGAGGATAATGCAAGCACCCAAATGCACATATGAATTTCACACAGATACCTCTGTGTGCAAGTTATTCTTTGAATCAAACTACTGGACATTGTATTAATTTTTGGTCAATTTCCATTTTGTGCATTTTACTCTCGGTTTCTTCCTGATGATGTCATATTGGAATGACCCCATACACCAAAAGTTAGAAAAACATTTGTTAGTTTTATAACCTATTCCCATTTCAAAAAGATCAAGGATGCACATGAAGTGGGCCTGTTCCCCTGGCACTGGGCATGAGTCCAAGAAAGAGAACTTCAGCACAGTTTTCATACTCAGTTTGATATTTAAGAGAGTAAGGAACAACTGGACCTTGATCTACTTGTGCAATGTACTAGTTTTACATATGAGAATCAAATCCCGGAGAGATGCCTGACTTGTTGACTAGAGAAACTCATAGTGGCAGAGCTGGGAAGAGTCCTTCTTCACCCTTTTTTTTTTTTTTTAAAGATTTATTTATTTATGCATACAAGCACTGGGGTACAGGCCAGAGGTGTGGTGGGGGGGGTGGTGAGAGGATTCACCACAGAGAGCTGGGAGCAGAACAGGCAGATCAACTGAAGTACACTGCTGAGGGGAGCAGCGGGCCAGGCAGGAGAGGTCTGCCGCGCCATGTGGGTTTCCCCTCCTGGCCAGCAACAGGGATCGAACTTGTGCTGCAGTGGCTGCGGTTTGCTTCATAGTGCGTTGCTTAACCACTGCGCCACCAGGGAGGCCCCCACCCTGTACTCTTTTCCCTAGTCTGGTTGTTTGTTTATTCAGATCGAGACACAAATGGCCAGGATATCGTGACCACTGAGGACAGAAATCATAGTGATTAGAGTGCTATTCTAGATGCACTGAAGTTACTCCCAAGAAAGCACGAGCACCCACCTACCGGGGTGAGCTGTACCTGTGAACAGAGCAGCGAAAGGCTAGGTCATTGATGATTGGCAGAGTCGGCAGAAGCAAGGGAAACCTTACACTGTGTGTAAGATGTTAGTCACCGAGGCTCCCTCCTGCTCACCAGGAATATCAAGTCCAATCTCAACCAACAAAGGCAGAGAAATGGAAAGACGAAAGAACAAAGGGAAAGAATCATCACCATGACTATATTCAAATATGAGCAGAACTGATGCTACATTTAAGGAGAATGCAGGAGGGTAAAAATATCTCCGTGTTACCTGTGCGTGCACACCCACATGCTGCCACTGCAGGCTGGAGAAGCTGGGAGCTGAGGGAGCACATTCCCACAGAGGCTTTTGTCCCTCGGTTCCTCCCTCTCTGTCCAGATTGACTCAGCTACCCTCAGAGGATCTGTCTGGCTCTTTCAAGTCACGAAAAGTCAAAGCTAGTATTTATTAGAAGATAACAAGAAATTAAAAATAACGGAAGATTTTTAAACATCGAGAGTGAAACGAAGAAGACGAAGGGAAACAGGTAACAGGGCAAGACTGGAAGGTCACCCTCACCACAGGAAGCTCTCTGGGCAGAGCAGCAGCCCAGATGTTGCGGTGCCCGAACAAGAAGAGCTCCGGAATCTGTCAGGAGCTGTAGGCAGTGCTTCTCTACTGCCCTGCGGCTCGCTTCCCCTGCCCTCTGAATTTTTCAGCCCCAAGAGGAGGAAGTGGTTTGTGCAAAATTAGCAGGAAAGGGTTGGAGGCAGCAGCAGCAGCTGTGCACTGCCAGGGCACTGCCAATTTCTGGAAATTACCTTGGCTTTTGGCCAAGATGGATGTGGCACAGAGAGAAGGAAGAATCCAAGAGGTGATTTTGCCAAATGGCTCTTGGGTTCTCTTTATTATACAATACATTTTCCCCTGGTTCCTAATAGAAGACAATTCCGTAATCAATGAAATTTTGAGTTTTACATCATAAATATGAATAAGTCAAAGATCATGGACTATGTAATGCCATACATCAACATACAGTTTATATCTATAAATACACTTTTTTTACAGTTTATATATATATAACAAAGTTTTCAGATTGATGAAAATTTTTTAAAAATTAAGTGTTATTGCTGAGATTTACTGATTGATGTTGAGCTCTCCTGTGCTGTTTTCTCTTTATTGGCATTGTCTTGTCTATTTCTTAAAATGAACCAACTCTGCCACCCTAATCTTCTGGTCATTTCTCTAAAATTCACATAGTAACTTCAGCATCTAAAGAGACATTTTTGCTATTAGGGCACCTTTCCTGTTTTAAAACTGAAATTAACTGGAATTAAGTAGTTCATAATAATAATGTAAAAAGGTCTTTCTAGGATAAAGATCTGACAATGAGCTTTTGATTGGAACTTTAAAAAATTAGGTAACTTTTAAAATGAAATTATAAATCTAAATGCATGTGATTTAAGATGAGCTGAGAAGAGTGACCTACAATCTCGCCTTTGCCCCTCACTGTGCTTTTAACTGTGAACTATCTATTGAAACTCCAATTTGAAAGGACAATAACTTCCAGCCAACCAAATCCACCGGCCTACCTTATTCCATCCTCCTTAGAACATTCTATTCAGTAAACATGCATTTAAAAATATTGATTTGGTGCCTACCATATACCTATTTTTTTGGTTAAGATTATAAATGTTTAATAATATTGAAGTATGCTGGAGTCAGCTGCAATTAAAAATTACAAAAAGGCAGATCCTCCTCAGTGATAGATTACCTTCTGAATACCAGTATCTATAAATATAATCATCATAAAAGTTAAAATAAGTTTCTAATGTAGATTTTTCAGTGACTAAAGAGATTTCATTTTCAGAGTTTTAGACTATAAACTTACCAAGAAACAGAAAACTATAAGGCTGCAAATTTATCTTAACATACTCCTTGACCTAAGGAATGATTTCTCCACAGCTTCCATAATGTCTAATAAAATAATATGTACTGGGCCTTCCTGGTGGCGCATCAGGTTAAGCACTGCACTATGAAGCATCCGCAGCCACTGCAGCACCAGTTCAGTTCCCAACCAGGAGGTAACCCACATGGTGACGCAGACCTCTCCTGCTTCTCCCGCTGCTCCGCTCAGCAGTGTGTTTCAGTCGATCTGCCTGTTCTGTGGCCCCCTCTATCTCTGGTGAATCTTCTCACCTCCCCGCCCCACACACCTCTGGCCTGTACCCCAGTTCTTGTATGCATAAATAAATAAATAAATAAATAAAAATAAAATAATATGTACTATATACTTAATAAGATGTACTACTGATATATTACAAATATTAAGGTTCCATAGGAGAATCAACATTTTCTGACTAATCTGATTTGCTATGAAGAAGAAAATAAACAACTAAGTTTACTTAATATGTCTTTAAACTAAGGATCTCCCTGGTGACACAAGGGGTTAAGGCACAGCACCCTGAAGTTATCCGCAGGCACTGTGTTCCAGTTTGAACCCGGCCAGGGAGGGGACCTACTTGGGTCAGCAGACCTCCCTTGTCTCGCCTGCTGCTCCCCTCAGCAGTGTGTTTCAGTCAGTCTGCCCGTTCTGTTCCTCACTCTGTCTCTGGTGAATTCACTCGCCCCCACACCTCTGGCCTGTACCCCATCTCCTATGCATAAATAATCTTTTTTTAAAAGCCTTTAAAATATAAACATATATACCTTTAAATATTTAAATATTAAAAATTATATAAATTATATAAGCCTGTCAAAAAATAGGAAAATAGGTTAAAAGGTAAAATAGGTCAATAGTAATTATCAGTTGCTTTTTAAATTTTCTGTATTTCTCAACTTTCTATTTTTAGCACATATTCCTTTAATCAGAACTTTCAATTCAATCTTTATTGCTTTAAACATAGAATAGTGAGCCATTTTACTACATTTGCATATAAGAAAAATGATATGAAATGTTAAGGACATTGCCAGAATCCTACTTGTCAGTGTGTGGACGCCTGCCAACATATTAAAGAATAATTATAAGTTCAACATGAAAAGAAAAAAATGAGCAAAAAACAGATGAAGATGTGGAAACAGAGCTGACAGCTCATGTTTTGTTTTTACATTTTCTAACAGGGAGAATCATAATCAAGTTGGGAATGGCAAAATAATTGTGACCAAGGTAAGCGAAACTCACCAGTGGTAGACAAAGGCTTATCTAAGTGCTGTGATTATCTCCAAGCTCTAGGGACCAGATGGATTACATGCTAAGACATTAGAACTCATGCACTTAGGATCATAAGCTGTGATAGAGAAGAATATTTAGGAACTGTAAAGAAGACATGGAAAATTAGACAATAATGAAATACTGTGATTTTTAAAAAAGGAAAAATAGCATAACAGAAAATACAGAATTATGAACTTGAGCTGGTCCCTAATAAAAGCATTAAGTATATAGTAAGCATTTAAGTATACTATTAAGACAAGTAATGCTAGTTTCTTTTCGTCTTTTCCTTTCCTGTTATTTTGTACCTTCTCTCTCTCTTTTTGGAAAACTTATGAGTCTCCTTAAGATAAATAGTTCAGAGGAAAAATAGAAATGACAATAGAAATAATTTAAATATTATTATTTATAGTTATCTTTTAAAATCTGGCCTATAATTTCTACCTTTAAATTGTTTTCCAATCAATTGAGATCCTTCTTAAACTTCATCATCTAGAGGGAAACAGGGTCAAGGCACTAGAGGAAGATAGACCTGGACTCAAATCCTAATTATTAACTTGACCTTACACTCTAAGCTTCAGTTTCATCAACTATGACTGACGATAACAACAGAATCCACCTCATAGAATGAATTACATGATTACATGACATAATGCATATAAAACATATTTACCCAGTATACAGTGGACACCTATTAGCTAGTCAATTCTTTAACTAGGAAGACTAGAATAGACATATGCCAGTATGGTCAATATATATATGTGAAATCAGGGGACATGAAAGGGAGGACAAAGGGAAGTCAAGATTTTCTTAGAAAAAGTAAAAAAATGAGAAAAGGGGAATAAGGAAAAGAGATCAATATACATAAAATATTGAGGTGAGTTTGCAAGATTCATTTCAAGTTGAAAATGAAAAAGAAAAACAAAACCAAAAGCCAAATCAATAGTCAGAGAGATATCAGGTCAAAAGGGCAAAAATAAGGTGAAAAATCAGAAAGAAAAATTCCAAATCTGTGCAGCTTCTTTTTAATATTTAATTTCCTTTGTCTTTACATTCCAGGTATTAACTAAATTGCAAAAAAAACAACAGCAAAAAAAAAAAAAGGAAAGTTCTATCTGGCTATGCTACTTGAGAGAACACTAATACAATATAGTTCTAATACATAAGATAGAGTTCTAGAAAAAAAGATCTAATTTGATAGTTGTAACATTACTGTATTAAATTAGAAGGTCATTTTATTGATTCAAGAAACTGTCTCTAGGAAAAGAAGCTATAAACAGAAGAGGAATCAGAACATAGGCGAACCACTGTTGAACTATGCCCCCAGGAGAGATTAAAGGGGCTTTCTTTTCTAGAGGGCCCATATCCCCACACCACACTCCGTCACACCAGAGTGACATTCTGCCTTTCATTTCTGCCTGACTCTACTTTTGCATCACCCATCTTCCTGGCGACTGCTACTCAGCTCTATCTTGAGACAGCTTGCCTTTACTTTCCTTAGGAAGATCCTATTCCCAAGGCAAAGTTGAAAAAGTTTTCTATAGCTCTAGACCTAGAGAATTCTAAGCAATTTTCCACAAACTTAGTTTTAAGTGATAATTTTAACATTGCAGTAAACTGTATGAGCTCTGAATTCCAACTGTCTGGGTTTGAAATCTGATTCTGTATACAGGAAAGTTTCTTACCTTCGTGTGTTTCTGTGGCCATAATCAAAAGCTAGAATAATATAATAAGAGTATCTACCTAATAGAGTTGTAACGAGCACTAAATGAGATAATATTTGCAGTGCCTAACATACTACCTAGCATAAAGTAAGCACTCAACAAGTTTCTTATTTATATTTTAAATTAATAAACATTTGGTCATAAAATAAGGAAGTATTTTCTTTATTAATAATTGCATTCTTATAATTAAAGGAGTAATATCAGATAAGAACATACATTTTATTTATTTATTTTAAAAATATTTATTTATACATACAAGAACTGGGGTACAAGCCAGAGTTGTGGGAGGTGAGAGGACTCACCAGAGACAGAACGGGGAGCAGAATAGGCAGATGAACCAAAATACACTGTTGAGGGGAGCAGCAGACGAGACAGGAGATATCTGCTGCACCATGTGGGTCCACTCTCTGCCAGGGGACTGAACTCGCGTTGCCATGCCGCTGATGCTTCACAGTGCTGTGCTCAACCCGCTGTACCACCAGGGAGGCCCCAAGAAAGTACATTTTAAATAGATTTGTTCTTGGTCATTTCAGGGCTGCAACCATGAAAAAAAGGTTGCAACCTTAAAGTTGTTCCAAAGAATGGTTACTTCCATTTTATATTTTATAATGAAAACCCCATTTAATTCCAAGGGGGTTAAGTAGAGGAGCTTAGCCAGAAATAAGCATTGGCCTAGCCTGCAGAATTTGTTGTCACTCCTTATTGGTCCCAGACCCGGATACCCCATTCTTGTACACTCTATGCCTTACCTAGTTTGCAAAAAAAAAAAAAAATTATTTATGTAATTTGAGGAATTAGCTGGAAAGGTAACCATCAAAACTGAGCCCCTGAAGCTAAGAGGTCTTCTGGATCTTTTAGTTTGGTGAAAAAACTTCAACTCTGGTGTCAGCCATGGCTCTTTAACAGTTGGTATCCATTGGACAATCTGTTTTTTCTGCCCAGACTGAAGTATGGGGACTGATTTTTCCCTCTAAATATATGAAATATTATTTGTTACACTAATTTTATCCGTGAGTATTAATACTAACACAATATGTCCTAAAAGGATTTCATCTGTATGAGTAAATAATATTCATATTATTATGGAGGTGGTTTGCTATACCTGGGTTCTGAAAATTATACTTCCTTCTAGAAGATTTAGTTGAGTTTTCTATGAGATAATGGACATGAAAATGCTTTTCAGGTGATGAAGTAGTATTCTGTAGTATTCTGATATTCGTAGTTCTATTAAAATATATGCCAGGCATAGGGAGATGATGGGTAATGTGCTGCCTAGTAGGAATTGGCTGTCTGCTGTCAAGAGGGACCGTTCATTACCCAAAACAAGCAAGGGAGGAGGGAAATCCTCTGAATGAAATTATATTGTGAAAGTTCTCTTTCTCCATTAAATTTAATGTCAGTTTTGGACTGTTTAATTAGGCAGTAAAATATAATCAAAATAGAGATGTGAGTATAACACATTCTGCACTGTCTTACACTATATAACATTAAAACCAAAATAATTCATTGCCATCCTGGTATAATAGAGCGATGTTGAGTAGTAGTAACAGATTTCCAATGATATATTTGGAATGTCCCACAAAGCTGCAGATCCTATAGGTTGTTCCTGGGTAAGTCCTACATAAATCTATTTGGCAGGCAAGAAGTCATCAAGCATCCTTCTGCTATCCTTGCATTGTTTTTTTTTTTTTTTCAGGTCTTAGAAAAGATAGAATCATAGAATGTCAGAACCAGAGACAACAACCAGTGGGTCATGATTCTATTCTTCAGGAGATATAATTCATTCACATAATTTGTAAATTCACTAGGAGTCAAATCTGAGTATGTATCTCCACATCATGTTCTTATTCTTTTCTTCCCTATATAGCTTCAGAACCTAGTACAGAATCTGATAAAATATAATGCTATTTACTTATGGATAGGAGAACTTTACACACTCACACACACATATACACAGCAATATGATAAATCATATATTAATAACAACAGTTTATATTTACTATGATTATTGCCACTTATTTCTCTAAATACTTTTCCTATATTCTCTTTAATCTTCACATTAATCCTTTGAGAAAGGTCCTATTATTACTTCTGAAAATAACTGATATAATCTCTCTCTAGGGGCACAAAGAATTCAAATAACTCGCCCACAGTGACTAAGTAGTAAAGACAGGAGTTGAACCCAGTTCCACTCCAGCTCCAAAATCTGAGCCTGTGTCCAAGCAAAGTCCACTTCCTCAGTCACAACATCTAGCATCAATATTGCAAAGGGCTCCTATCTAATTGAGAAAAGTCTAGAAAAATATGGACTCATATCTTACCTCAAACTTAGGGAATATACTTAGTATAAAAGGTAAAAATTGGCAACTTCTAGTCAGATGTGCCTATTTAATATAAAATGAAATGAAAAAATCAGTTCTTCAATTGCATGGGTTCATATAAAGTGCTTGGAGTCACATATGGTTAGTGGCAAACACATTGCATGATGTAAAATGGCACATACGCATCATCCAATTATAGAACATTGTGATGGGGAATAGTGCTCTTTATACTTTATTCATATCGATGGATTTATTGTGAGGGTTAATAAGAATTGTATCTTCCCTTTGTACATGAGATTTGTTAAGGGCACAGAGCTCTACTACTTGTTTAAAATAGGAGGTTTGTAACCAAATTTTGGTGATGCTTGTGAATGAAATTAAAGTAAGTATAGTTCATCCTAATGATGGTTCATCAGGATCCAAATAAAGAAGATTTAAAAAAATATATAGCCATGTGTCTAAAATCATCAGAAAGAACCACAGGAATAATTTTCAAATACCTAACAGTTTCAACAGTCATTTGTGGAAATTTTTAAATGGAATTTGGATTTTTGCTATTCTCCTAAGTTACCATTCCTTGAATTTCCTAATCATAGGATTAGTAGGTGAAAGGCAGAAAGCTAGGGGACAATAAACAGAGGGGAGGCTGAATAGAGCCAGAGGTTCCTACTAAATCAGCAGCACCTCTTGTTACTTCTTAGAGAAGACTGAATCACACAGGATAAAAATTCCAGGAGGAACAAGGAACTCTAGACTCTGGATCCAGTGTCCAATTTTAATAGATAAGTAATACCATATTAATAAAAGATCTTATTGCTTTAGACATTTACATTTCTCCTTATTTAACATTGTTTTTGCTCACAGAAGCAATCCTAAGCTTTAAGTTTTTAAGTTTATGAGTCCACCAAAATGATACCTTAGAAAATGCAGGATAGAACATTTTGAGCTTTACCAAGAATAGAAGTTTGAGATTGGCAAAGATCAATCATTTTTCACCTTTCTCATGTCACTGCTTTGGAATGTGAATTTGACTTTGTGCAAGTGAGTAATCCAAACCCATTATTTAATTATTCATTTGGATGGTTTCCATTTCTACTCCTAATATATAGCTGAAATTTGCAGACTACTAAAGGGTCCCTGATAAGTCCCATCTGCTTAAGATGAAGATGACAAGAAAGAACATCAATAAATATTAAATATTTATTCTAAGTGTTAAAAAATAATAAATGTACAAGACAGTTCTAATGGAAAGAACAAATAAATGCAGAGTGATAAAGTATTTGTGATTAAAAAAAAACTGGTATATTATCCATCAATACAAAAGTAAATATTACAGAAGGTAGACTTCAAAGACTTATTTGTTTCCCTTCAGAAATTATAATTTGCATCACAAGTGCAAATTTTCAACAAGGTCCTAAAAAGTTGCGGTATAAATCACATTTTAAAAAAAGTTAGCAAAAAAAAATCCTCAATAAAAGTTACTATTTGAAGTAATGGTAGTAAATTTATTTGCAAAGTGGAAAATCCTTTTGAAATGCTAATGATTGCTTTTACTACACTTATTTGGTTAATTTGAATTTTCTTCTGTTTCAATGTCTGATTAAGCCATCACTTCTCATAGCTCTTAGAAAATCTGCCTAAGTAGTTAATATGTCTTTATAATTGGTCCTGTTTGAAGACTCCTCTTATGAGTAAACTCTGAGGCCCTTGTGACTTGCATTCTGGCAACCTGAAAACCTTCTCCCCCTCCTCCTCATTTTCTGGTTCTAAATAACTATTTGAAAATTTATGTGGATGTTTATCTAGCTGATTTTAAAGAATAGCATGATCTTTAGTCACAATACATTGTAAAGTGAGGACAAGACAATTCAACCTGAAGAAACAATGACAGGCCAGGGGCCCTTTCAGTCTAATATGCAGCCGCTAACAATAGTTTTGAAGGAAGCACAACTGGTTTTTATGACTTCTACATCCAAAAGAAATGAATATTATATAAACATATGGAATATAATCTCTTGTTTCCCTTTAAGATCCACTAACGAAATCTTATTCATGTGTTGAACTTACTGTTCTGTTATGTGTTTAATGTCTTTATTTTATTACTAAAAAAGATACCATACTATAAAAGATACTATTACTATAAAAGATCTTTTCAACACCTCTTTCTCTTATTAAAGAGGGGCTTGCAAAGGGTAGGGGCTATCTTACTACTGTTTTCCCAACACCTTACATGGAAACTGACATTAATAAAGATCTTATGAATGAATGAATCTAGGTTAAAAAGTGCATTTTCAAAATTTAGAAGTAATACTTTTGTGCTAGGGGACAAGGAATAAAAAGTAAATGTCCTTGGTGCACTGGTGAGATGGTGATGGGGAATACATGGGGATTACAATTAATGGCAAGTATATGTAAATTTTAAAATATTTTAATAGGGCCTCCCCGGTGGCGCAGTGGGTTAAGCAACACACTATGAAGCAAACCGCAGCCACTGCAGCACGAGTTCGATCCCTGCTGCCGGCCAGGG
>JAGFMF010011690.1:5836270-5846559 GCA_019455555.1 Galemys pyrenaicus | reverse complement strand
CTCCCTGCTCTCTGTGGTGAATCCTCTCACCCCCCCACACCTCTGGCCTGTACCCCAGTGCTTGTATGCATAAATAAATAAATCTTAAAAAAAATAAAAAAAAATAAAAAGACTAGCATCACAAATGCTGGTGGGGTTGTGAAAGAAAGGGAACCCTCTTAAGCTACTGGTGAGAATGCAAACTGGTTCAGCCATTATGGAATGTTGTGTGGAAGTTCTGCAAAACACTAAAAATGGATCGACCATAAGATCCAGCAATTCCACTCCTAGGGATATACCCAATGAACAAAAGAACACTCATGCAAAAGGAAACCTATACTCCTGTGTTTACTGCAGCACTGTTTACAATAACTAAGATATGGAAACAACCTAAATGCCCCAAACAAATGAATGGATTAAGAAGATGGGGTATATATACAATGTGGATATTACTTAGTGATCAAAAAACGATAAACTCATGCCATTTGTGGTCAAATGGATGGACTTAGAAGGGACCATGCTAAGTGAAATAAGACATGAAAAAAAAAATTGGATGGTTTTGCTTATATGTGGAATATAGAGAAACTGAACAAAAAGAAAAAGACAAAACTTGCAAGCTGACCAAAAATCTGAAGCATTCATAGGGGAGAGGGAGGAAAAAGGCTCAAAACAGAGGGAAGACGAGCACAAGGGACTATGGTGATGGGAGAACTATGAGGACTACACCTGAGGGGAGAAATCAATATTGTACAAAAATGGACAATAATGGAAAAAAAATAAATTCATAAATTTAATAAAAAAGCACAAAAAAAATCTCCCTTCTTCAGAATGTCTTCACTAATAGGATACCAGTAAGGCAGTAAGTTCTCTTCCACATCCAACATTTCATCTTAAGTTGATGTACTACTGAGGTTATTGTTTATGTGGCAGTTAAGGATAACTGTTACTGTTGTTACTAAATTGATGATGGAGCTGAGTGCCTAGACACCGTGCTGGGCATTTTACAGTCCTAAATACTGATCAGTGGATGATCCCTCTGCTCTCTGACTTCTTTATATTTTAGTCCTAATCTTCAGCATATTAACACTTTCTCCAAACAAAAAGTGAAGGGATAAAGGGAAAAATGCATTCAGGTCAGACAATTTTGCTACTTGTTAATAGGTTTGCTATTAAAAAAAAACTGCTAATTAAAAAAAATGATTTAGAGCAACCACTTTATTACAGTTCTTACATTATCTGTGCATTCCATTTACTCCTCCTGACGTTCACAGATACATTGACCACTAGGCTTATATATATCAATAAGTCCACTATCTTAGTAATAAAATCATAGCAGAGGACATCATGGCCTTTGCTTTTCACTAGTACAACATACACATAGCCTTAATTGTCAATGGAGAAAACAGAAATAGACCATTACTGTAGTTGTCAATTCTATTCAACCAATTTATAGGTAAGTCTATTATACTGAGCCTTGTACTTCATGCTACATTGTTTAAAAGGTTCATATTTCCATATTATTGGTGTGCCACTGTAGTGGCAGGAAAGGGTGGCACCCGGTAGGTTTGGGATGGTTCTTTTTTGCAGATGGGTCAAGGAAAGGGAGTCTTGGAGCCCTCAGTGGCTTTTCATGCTTTATTTAGTAGAGGTGGCCAGGTACATGGCAGGCATGGGTGCCGGGGAGCCGGGAGGCTGGCAGACTCCCAGCCCCTGACACATGTCACCCTCTCGGCTGCTTTGCTGCTCTCACTGCTCGCGTTGGTCAGTACTGTTGGTCGGTCCTGGCGTCCTCATGACACCACCCATTTAAGCCCGTGTCCAACTCAGGTGCGCCCACTTGCGCATGCCCACCCTGGATTGCTCGCAGCACCGCAGGTGTCCATCATCACAGCGGTGGGAGGGTGGAAAGACCTGATTGTTCTCTGACCCTACAGCCACCATTGCTGAAGACTTTCAGACTGGAAGCCCCTGAGACTCTGAACCTGCAGAGTACAAATTCTGAATCTGTGGTGCAGAGTGCTAAGTGAGGTTCATTTCAGAGTAATTGCAGATCTAAAGTCAGGCACTCTCAACTGATCTAAATAAAATTTTGGATCAGATTATCCCTATTTGCTTTAGCTAGGCAGGAATTATTTCAGTCTACTAACAATTTCCAAAGCACTGTCAATGTAGCAGAAGTTTGGCCCATGGTTTCTCTTTTTCTCCATTCTGCCTTTTTATTTTTGATTTGAGACTATTTACCACTATGCTGTGGTAGAAAGGAGGAGACTTTTCTTTTTACATACCAAAGATTTATCTAGTACCTCAGGACATTTGCCTCCTAAACCACAGCTTAACAGCATTAGCAAAAGCAGTTCAGCCAGAGGGGAAAGGAGCAGCAGCTGAGTCAGTCTAATCATTTACACTGGGGAAAGCCCTTGGAATTCAGAGGCACATTGCCCAGCTGGAGAGACAAATCTAATCTCAGCTAATGATCTTCCTCCCTCTCTTTCCTATCAGGGCTGGGCTTTTTACACATGCGCACATAATTATATATGCACATTTGGAGTCCAGCAAAGCCAAACAACACAGAGCCCAGGATTAAATTACATAGTAAGACTTCCAGGCGTCATCTGGCCTCTACATCCTGTCTAATAAATGCTGTCTATGGTGCACATTGTGGAGTTCTTAAATATCACAAGATTTCAAAAACATACAGCTACATACTGAAATTCAAAAGCGATGATATGGTGTTACCGAAGACTGAGTATAATAAGATTGACTTCTAAATGGATTTAAATAAGCAAATACATATTAGGAGACAGATACATGGACTTTGCTCTAAAAAGAATCAAGGCTGTTTACAAGCATAGGAGGTAAATAGGTGAAGGGAAAATGATAAAATGTCAAAAAACAAGCCAAGATAAAAATCAGTAGACAAAAGTAATTCACATGCTAACAACTGTTAAAGATTGTTCACAAATATGGACCAGAGTTTTGTGATCAAAGAGACAGAAACAACTAATTATGCAAGTAAGATAAAAACGTACTAATGGTCCAGGAGAATCAGTTGTTACTCATAGTAAGGCTCAAGCGGTCTTTCTTCCAGTAGCCTCAGCAGTATCTCTGCGGCATCTTTCTCAGCACAGTTTTTAGAGCACCTGTCCACACAAGGAAAGATGCCTAGGTATTCCAGAATAGCAATACTTACAGCAAGAGATTGCAAGTAAACAGCTCTTTGAAAGTCTGATTTAACCCAGAAGGGCATTACCCCATCTCCTTCAGCAAATCTTTCCTGACCATCATCTATCACACTTAACTTAAAAAAAAAACGAAGTAGCTAAGAATTACAGGTTTTATTCTTTGGCAAGAACCTAGAACGCAAGTAATCTGGGTTTTCATGTAAGGGGTGGACCCACAGCATTAACACAAGCAAGAAGAAAGAGCTGATATCCTCCTATGAAAATTCGGGAACCTGACCAAAATTTCTATATCTCAAAACCTCATTTTCACACAGAGATGGGCCAAGAAACATAAGCCTGACCATGTGGTGGTTTATTTATTTATTTTATAATGCATGAGGTTCTTCCCTTTCTGTTGAAACTATTTTTTAAAAAGTTTTTGTAAGTATCTTTATATTTGTATAAAGATTTGCACATTTTTGCAAGTCTCATCAATCATTTTAAAAAGAGGGAAGCAATTGAACAGTTAATACCTCTGCTGCTTTACTGGAGTAAATGAGGAGTGGTGGGTAGTGAGTCACCATCTGGGGCTATAAAGTATAATCCTGCTACATGGTAATGGACAGAGAGCTGAGCCACGGAGCTCCCCTAGGAGAAGCCATCTATCAGTGCAGCCATCCCTGGAGGGGGCAGCTCGAGTACACACAGGGCCCTGCCTCAGCAGAGAGTCAGAGTCCTATTTTCAAAAGCAACTCTCAGGTACCAGCCCCTCTCACCCAAGTCCCCATACCAAATTTCTGAAGTTTAGAAAATGACAGGGGATATTCTCACAACTTAAATGTTCACAATTAGAGGGGAATTTAGGATTTGAGGAGCTCTGGAAAATGAAAATCCTCAGGTGAGAGAGAACAAACAAAAGGTTGAGAGTGTCTTTGTCTATTTTTAATGAATTCACAAATATGTGGGGAGTTACTTACCATAGAATAGAAACCACTGGGAAGTTAACCTGGGAAGAAGCCTCATCATTTTGTATGCATATGCTTCTGTAAACTTGCACAGTTCCCAAATAGGGGTCCCAGTAGCTGATTTTTTTTTTTTTTCTGTTTCTGATTCTAAGCTAAGGGATTAGTTTTGGATTATTTCCTCCAAATATGATTATTTTAAAGATGGTATAAGCAGGTAAAAAGAAGACAGAAGACAGGCGTGATCCTAATAAAAAGGGAAACAGTGCAGAGAATCATTTATAAAAATAACCAGAAAAGAACAATCTAAGAGAAAAAAAACATCATCAGGATATTTTTTTGAGGTCTTACATTAAACCCAAAAGGGCACCTGAGATCATTCTTAGAAAGAAAATAGAAATTATAAGTAATTAAGTGCTAAAACAACCAAAAAAATTTTTTTTGGTACTCTGTTTAAAAACCTAAGACTTAGACTTGCCACATCTTCTAAGATCAAGAACTTTAACAGACATGCTCATGTCAGCACTCACAATAGCCGTCTGAGAAAGGCACTCATCAGCTATGCCACCAAAATCACAAGACTCAAATTTCTATGAGGAGGATGGTTGCTTATCAGATATTTGCTATTCAGCTCATTCTCTGATTCAAGAAATGCTTCGGTTAATCACCTAGGGTACTGGCTCTATGTTAAACAATGAGGGTATGCAAAGAAGATAATGGATCCCCAATACAAAGGAGCTTATGGTCTATTAGAGGAGAAATACGTGAATAAGTGCTATGATGTGTATGAGGAGTTCTCTAGGAGAGACAGGTATGCATTGTGGGAGTACAAAGAAGGGAAAATTGCTGTCCAGGATGAACAGGGAAGGGGTATGAAGGACACCAGTCAGAGGCACAGACATGCACAAATGCATGGGGTGTAGAGGAAGCCACACGGTAATTTGGGGGCAAAGAGAAAAGGTCAGAAAGGCTAGTGAGAGATGCGGAAAGATGGAGAATACAGGGCTGGAAAGGTAAATTAGATTTTTTTTTCCTGTGAGCAAGTGTTTAGGAGATGTGCAAGAAAAGGACATGATTAGGCTTGGAAGGTGATTCTGTTTAGAGGTAGCAGGTGGATAGGTGGAGGGTAGGAGATGTGGGGAAAAGCTACTCTAGAGAGAATGAAAACAAATCTGGCTGGATGTGACGGAAAAAGAGGGTTTTCTTGTGGGGAGGACTAAATGCTACTGGTAATCAAGTCAGAAGCTCCAGAATAAATTCCAGTGAGGCAAGTGCAGTGAGGAGGTAACACGTTGGGGTTTATACTTTCATAGTCTCTACTGGTCAAGGCAGCTAGAAATGGGACGAGGAAGTAGGTAACTGAAACTGGGACAAAGGGCTACGAACATTGTTGGAGAGACAAATAAGAGGGAAGTATTTCACATAATGATTACACATTCAGGTCAGGAGAGTTATAAAATTTATGACTATACCTTAGCTTGGTGATCTGTGATTATTCCTTTCTCAAGGGTTGGTAATTTTCTCATTTTCCTTTGTCTCTTTCACATTCCTCCTGAATCTGCCACGAAGCTCCTTACCCACCCCCACACCACACAGGCACACATATGGATAATCCCCTATCCTGTCCTTATCCCAAAAGTGTTCCTTCAAACCTTCTGTCTTCCACGAGTCACTTTTTGGGATTGCCTCCAAAAAAAAAAAAAAAAATCAGTGATACCTAAAGAATGTAACAATGAACATAGATAGCAAATATTTCCATCATTTAAGGACAAATTCATATTCCCATTAGCTATTTACACTTTTATTCTTACATTCCTTCATTTAATCTTCAAGACTTCTAATTCTCAGCACTTCTAAGTTCTAATGACCGCCAGCAATTAGAACTGCCTGATGAGGGCACTGCTTTCTGAGAAGCTACTATTTTCATGATTAGCAGAGTATATTAGCATTAACCCTGACCCTTCCATCTCCAGAAAAAATGATTCTTATTCTGCATAATCTAGGGATGGAAAGGATGATCACACAAGTATAAAAATGAAGTTTGTGCTGCAAATCAGTGAAACTTCCTGAATGTCTGCTGTGTGCTGAGCGCTGTGCTGTCAGGCTTCTCAGCCCCATATAAAGCCATATGGGGATGGGGAGGTGTCAAAACGACATCTTTTTCTTTTGGTATGCCTTACATGCTTCATAATTAAAAACAACAACAACAACAAAAAGAGGGCCTACTTTTCAGAATTCAAGTCTGGTAGGGAAGAGAGCCAAAATCAAAAATGAAGACCATGATAATTACTTAAACTAGGCGTACAAAGTACACTGGAATAATAAATAATAAATCAGTCTCTTATCTTTTGGGTAGTTAAGAGTCTGGTCACCTAACACTGTAAGGATATGAGAGCAAAAGTTTGAAATTTGAGAGGAAAATATCTTTCTTGCTGATGTATCCAATAAGACTTTATTTTTTAATCTAGATCTAAAAGGATATTAAGGCTAACGCTCTGGATCACAGGTGCAAAGCTCTGCCAGGTCCTCTTTCTAAGGCCCTAGATTGATTCTCAGAACAGAGAGCACTGCTTGTGAGCTCTTTAGATCCATTTCTAACACTCCTTCCTAAGTCTTTCCACAAACCTCAGAGCCCTCTGGAAGTCTATAGCTCCTCCCATCATAATGTTCTGTGCTCCCCTTCATCACCCCTTCGCTACCAGCCCACACACATAGTGCAAGGGGTGATCCTAACACTTCCAGCAAGCAGTTTTATAGGACAAAAAGGTGGCTGATTCCCTTCAAGCACAGTCCTTCCAGAAAGTAGGGAGAGGTCAGGTGACCTTGCAAAGTCCCCCGGCATATGGGCAGTCTCTACTCTCATCTCATCTGCATCGCTGCTGACAGGCCTGGGACCAAAGCCTGACAGGAATATAAAATTGTTCCTGGCTCCAGTCCACTCCACAACCCTCACGTCAGGCAGAAAAATGTGTTTTTGTATCATTTTTGGCCATATGACTTCTTATGCATGTAAGAATGATGGGTTTTTTCCCCCCTCCCTCTGAAAGAGAAAGCAAAGAAGAATATGTCCATTTAAAGCAGAAATGTCTCAAGAAGCTTTTTTTTTTTCTTCTTCCATATTCCATTTTCAAGAAGCTTTAAGGGAACATTTGCACATAATTAAAAGGAAACACTTAGATTTTCTCCATCAAAATCAAAATCAGTTTCTCTGTAGTGGAGCATAAATATCTGCTTGCTAGAATATGCTGCATGCTACAGCATTTATGTATGGCATGATGACATTTACTACTGCCCACCATTTATGACTTTGGTAATTTTGCTGTTTAATGATTTGGAAAGAAGCCACCAGGAGTCATGAGTGCCAGCTGTGTCAGAAATTATTCGTTTGGCCTTTGGCAAGTCACCTAACTGCTCTGGGCCACAATTTCCTCATCTGCAAACTGAAGGAACTGGACTGGAATGATCTCTAAGATCCCTTCTAGTTATTAAAAACAGTCTGCGAATATAAGGAATCCAAACAATCCAACAGAAGAAAAAATATATATTAAAACTGATTCACTCTCCCTACTACTGGATATGTTCGGTCTATAAGAAAAATGACAAGACTCATGCTTCGGTAAAGAGAGATTAAACCAAATGACCCCTCCGATGAATTTGAGTGGTAACATTCTCTCATCTCACAGATTAATTTGGAGATCATAAAATAACTAGAGAATGAAATGAATTTAACAGTAAAAGAGGAAGAAGGATAGCCTTCTTCTGGGTACAATAAATGTTTGCTGTTACATTAACAGGGCAATGACAGGTAGAGCAAGTCACTGTGTAGCTAACAGGGACTGTTTGTCTTGGGCCAGGTTGCTAGGTGGTGTAAATAACTCTGCAAACACAACACCCAGCAATGAAAAGGTCTAAATGCCTTCAGTCTCTCCAAAGCAAGCATATAGGGTTTCATTCTTTAAAGCCTTCTGATTGCCAGTGAAAAAAACAAAGGGAAGCAAGGAAGAGAATCACGGTGGGTTCTCACTTACTTGGGGGCACAGAGACACGTCCACTGGCCTGTGTCCTTAGGCACATATATCAAGAACATAGTAAATAAAAACAATAATCACTATGTTATGTTACATTTATATTGAGCTGAGTTTCCAAGTGATTCCATGTACTTTAATCTCATTTGAGCCTCACAGTAGCCCTGTAAAATGGGCAGAGCAGGTATTATCCACTCTTCTCTGAACCAGATTGAGGCTTAATGAGGTTTAGTAACATTCTCTTTCCTCAACAATGGGAAACTGTTGCTTCTGTTGTAAGAGTTCTGGCAGGATAGATCTGTTTATGATTCTAGTGTATTTGTGTATGTTCAAGAAATGGCAGAGGAATATAGTATTGGCACAAAACTTCAAGGAATGCACTTAAAAAATAAAAAACAACAATAACCCTGAATTGTAATGGTATTTTCAGAGCTGAATTAGAAATAGATATTGAATTAGAAATGCATGTTGCATTTAAGAAATAATAAATAGGATGGTAAAAACTAACAAACCAAACCCAAATCAAATTGTAATCAAGCAACATGATTCTGGAAAGATGTAATGGTAAAACTTAGTATACTGGGAAGACAGAGAGAAGAGCAAAGTATTGAAAATAGGTGATACACACATTGAGAAATATGATCATTCTACAGAAGTTATATTGAAAGAACTAAACCTAGGTTAGAATTAAGCAAAAGAGCTAAGTACTAAATATACCCCATGTTCAAGGAAAGGCAGATTTTGGCATAAATTAAGCTTGTAAAACTATGCATTAAAAGGAAAAAAAAAACAGTCAGTATCTGTTAAAGCACTTACTATGCATATATATTTTATGTACTTTATCTCATTTCATCTTTATACCTTCAGGGAGATTAACATTATCATGATTTTATGGATGAGAAAACTGAGGCTGAGAGAGATTAAATAAATTGTCTAGGGTCACACAGTTTGTCAGATCTATCTGCTTTTAAACTAGGTCCTTTTAGACAGTTACCTCTCCTTACAAAAAGTACATTTCAATTTTGCAGTTATATTTAGTCACTGGAAGCATGAGAAACTAAAACACAAAGAATTATCTTTTATCTTTCCGAATAATTGGTAGGCTGACAACTCCATGAGATGTTCTAATTTGACTCACTCATCCTAGAGATGTGAGCTTTAGGGTCAGAAGAACAGGGTTTATATTCTAGAATCCTTTCTCCAAGAGCTATATGATTTAGGGTAAGCCTTTGAACTCTATAGGTCATAATCCAATATATTACTCTTTCACTCTATGTGTTTATGAAATATAATTCCTGAATGAGGCATCCTAGGAATAAGAAGACATATAAGACATGATTCTCCATTCTCAGTTTATGTTTATTAAATCAATTTAGCTAAATCAAAATCATCTTCCACATTCTTAATCAACATCCTTCTTCCAGGATCCTGTACCATTAAGCACACATATAGGGACAAGTGCCCAGAAGGACACAGTTTTAATACTGACACCATAGATCAGAGGATTACTAGCAGTAATGCAGCAAATCTTATAGCCAGCTAATCCCCCCTTGCATCAAGTTCTTGTTCTCCTTGGTTACTGTCCACAATCTAAACATCTCTGGTTTATCATCTCAACTCTCTGTTCCTCTGTGCATCTTCTTCTCTGAGACCATTTCCCATTGTCCCCTCCTTCCAAAACTTTCCTGTTTTAGGCATATGAAAAAATGCTCAACTTCTCCTGTCATCAGAGAAATGCAAATCAAAACCACTATGAGATACCACCTCACACCAGTGAGAATGGCACACATCAAAAAAAGTAGCAACAAAAAGTGTTGGCGAGGATGGGGAGAAAAAGGAACTCTCTTACACTGCTGGTGGGAATGCAAGCTGGTCCAACCATTATGGAAAGCAGTATGGCGGTTCCCCAGTCTACTAAAAATGGAACTTCCATATGATCCAGCAATCCCATTCCTAGGAATATACCCAAAAGACACAAAAACACTGATTCAAAAGAATACCTGCACCCCTATGTTTCTAGCAGCACTCTTTACAATAGGTAAGACCTGGAAACAACCTCAATACCCAAAAACAGATGAGTGGATCGGGAAGCTATGGTACATAAACACGATGGAATACTACTCAGCAATCAAAAATGAAAAACTAGACGCATTCATAGGAAC
>JAGFMF010011690.1:5822779-5836205 GCA_019455555.1 Galemys pyrenaicus | reverse complement strand
AAAGGAATAAGAACAATAATAATAATAATAACAACAATAAAGACACAAAAACCAAAAATGAAAAGACAAGGACAAACTGGGGACACTTGGTGGGGAGGGGGGAAGGGGAGGGTAGAGGGCAGACGGGAACACGGGGGACTGAAGTGATGGTGCACTGGTGATATGGTGATGGGGAATACATGGGGATTACAACTGATGTCAAATATATATAAATAGAGTAAAAATTTTTAAAAAACTTTCCTGTTTTACTCTTCTGCTCCATCTTCAACATCTTTAAAAACTGAATGCACCCTCAACCTCCTGAATGAATGGTAGCAACTGCTTTTTCTCTCACTTATTTTCCTTGTTCATCATCACCACATCTAATTAATCCTGTCTTATCAGGGAAAATTGTCAAAGACTTTGAAATGGACAAAAAAAATTAGTGAGTATCCTTGCTTAAGGCATCATTCCCAGGTTATGAAAGTCTTTCCTTCTTTTTGAGGAACTTACAACTCTGAAAATCATAGTACATCTGATAATACACCTGCATAGAACTGCAAATCATGTATATCTGGTAGAATGCAATTGAGTATTAATGTCCTATGGATATTGACCAGCTTTGCTTCTAGTTGTACATTCATTTTCAGTATTTCAGCATTCCTTATTGCCCACATCTTATTACCTTTTTTTTTTTAAGATTTATTTATTTATGCACACAAGCACTGGGGTACAGGCCAGAGGTGTGTGGGGGGGGGGGGTGAGAGAATTCACCACAGAAAGCAGAGAGCAGAACAGGCAGATTAACCGAAGTACACTGCTGAGGGGAGCAGTGGGCACAGCAGGAGAGGTCTGCCGCACCATGTGGGTCCCCTCCCTGGCCGGCAGCAGGGATCGAACTTGTGCTGCAGTGGCTGTGGTTCGCTTCATAGTGCGTTGCTTAACCCACTGCGCTACCAGGGAGGACCCACATCTTATTACCTTTTAACATCCTATTAGTTCCCTCATTAATTAAGTACAAAACTTGACATGTACCCATTTTATGGATGGATCATTCTTTCACTCTTGAAAAAGTATCCCTTAATATTCAGAATAGCTTTTTGAATTTGGGCACCTCTCTCTCTCCCCCAAACATTTTGTAACACAGGTCATCATTTTTACCTAGATTATATTTACAGTCCCTAATTACATATTTGTCTCTAGTCTCTAGTCTCTCCATCCTACTTCATTCTTTCTATAGCCAGAGTGCTTTATTTACTATGTAATTCGGAATATCCTAGAACAGAGTTCAAACCTTTTGGTGTGATTTGCTTTTCTAGTCTCATGCTTGATACAGCCCTACAATTCTCCAATAAGACTCATTTCAGTTCACTGAATTTATTTTACCTCTGGAACTTAGCACTCGGTGTCTACTTTGCATGCAACATACTCTATACACCTCTCTCCATGCACCCCTTGCTTGTTCTTTAGGATTCATGCCTGTTGTCACTTGCTTCAGGAAGCCTTTCTGGATCCCTCAAGTCTGCGCAAGATGCTCCAATTAGGTTCTCCAATGGCTACCTGTACTTCTTCCCTTTGCGCCCTTTCCTAATGGTACATATCACTGTATTACAACTACTGTTTAACTATCTCACTAATATTTTGTAAATTCTGTGAGGGCAGCTGCCCTAATAGCTGTTCACCATTATATCCCCCGTGCACAGCACAGCTTCTTTCATGTAATGGTCATCTAAAAACATATCCCGAAACCTAAGGTCTTTGTCAAGTCCCAGGATAATACCAGAAAGTTCTCTACACAAACCCTTCTCAAGAACCATGACCAACCAATCTCTCCCCCATAAAAAAAAAAGCAACATTACACTAAAAAAGAATTCACTTCATTTTGTTTAACCTTTTATTTTACAGAGTCAGAGTAAAATATTCAGCTCATCTGCTTTTTAAATTGTAAGCAGTTCCATAAAACAGCCATACCTAGGAGAGGTGAAAGAGGGTTTTGTTTTACTTCTTCCATGACAGGAAAAAGGGAATAGAAACAGGAAAACGCATGAAAAGGGCAAAGAGGGCTGTAATCATGTGAAATGGTTACAGGATACATGATAGGTTCTCACTATTGCCCAGAATTTCAATTTATTCTTTGCATCTCCTACTGAATTCCTCCTATCCATGCAACATTATGAGTTTTTGGATATATGTTGAAAACAGTAACTTTGTAATAAGGCTTAGAAGTATAATATATGTTTATGCTCCTTTTTTAAAATTTTGTATCTTATAAACACAATGTAACATTTTTATATTTTTTCTCTTTTATTAACTGATTTTTTTTAGATCCTGTGTTTATAATCTATTCTTAACAAACAAAACTCTGACTTTACTATTTAGCTTTAAAAAGGAAGGAAATTCTAACATAAGCTACAGCATATGTGTAGCACAAAAAATGCAAAGACAGAACCCTAAATTGATTTTAAGAAGGACACTTGTTTACAATGTGAGTGCTGAAACCAGAACACAGTATTACTTGTTCCACCTGGGAGTGTGTACATCAGGTAACTCAAAATTTTCACTGCTCTGGGCATGTATGTGAATGGCTGCTGACAACTGCAAATACTGGTTGTGGGTTAAAAGAAATTTTAGTGAGTAGGTGAATTCAAGAATATAGAATCACACACAATAAGTATCAACTGCATTTCCCTATTTAAAAAAAAAGACTTATTTTTATTTATTTATGCATACAGGAACTGGGGTGTAGGCCAGAGGTGCAGGGAGTGAGAGGATTCACCAAAGACAGAGTGAGGAGAAGAACAGGCAGATTTACTAAAATACACTGCTAAGTGGAGCGCAGGAGAGGTCTGCTGTGCCATATGGGTTAGCAACCTGGCCGGGGAGGAACTCAGGCTGTAGGGGTGATAGCATTAAGACTTAACCCCTACTCCACCAGGGAGACCCCTGTATTTCCATATTATTGAACAATTAGGCTTTTTCTTTTACTAGTATTTATTAAATTATGCTATGATTAATATCTTGATAATAAAACTTTGACCTATTTTAAAAGTCTCTCCTTAGAACTCTACAGGGGTAGCTACAATCTGTGGAGGAACTCATTCACTGTTCAGACCTTTGCTACTCACTAAGTGTGGTTGGTCCTAAACCAGCAGCAGCAGCAGCAGCATCTGGGAGTGGATCAGAAATGCTGACAAAATCACCTCAGTTGAAGGGAATCAGAATGTGTTTTTTTCAACAATTGCACATTAAAAGTTTAAGACGCTCTGCTACAAATCAAGGATTAATATGTGCCCTTCCACCAGCATTTCTGATTCAGAACATTTGGGGTGTGGTCTGAGAATATGCATTTCTAACAAGTCTCTACCGAATTTGATGTTTCCAGTCCCAGGACCGCACTTGGGAACCACTGCCTTAGCGGGTTCATGGACAGGTCTCTATAATAGTTGAATGTTTTAAAACTGTTAATGCATTTTTTTTATTTTTAGTAGAGGGAGGGAAAAAAGAATTGATTTATTGTTCATCAAAAGAAACAGTTCTTGGGCCTCCCTGGTGGTGCAGTGGGTTAAGCAGCGTACTATGAAGCAAACTGCAGCTACTGCAGCACGAGTTCGATCCCTGTCGCCACCAGGGAGGGGACCCACAAGGTGTAGCAGACCTCTCCTGCCTTGCCCGCTGCTGCCCTTGGCAGTGTGTTTCAGTCAGCCTGTCTGTTCTGCTCCCCACTTTGTCTGGTGAATCCTCTCACCTCCTGTGACTCTGGCCTGTACCCCAGCTCTTGGATGCATAAATAAATAAATCTTAAAAAAAAATAAAAAAGAAATGATTCTCACTGTACAGGGGCCAGGTTTGCAGTCAGGATGGTTAGATCTGGTTATAGTTGGTGGAGGAGCCAAAAAGGACCAGTCAACTGAGAAACAGAAATAGAGGAAAATTATGTCCTGTTATTTAGACACATACTATAAGAGAATCTAATATAAATGTATGCAACTGAAGAAATTATTTTTTTTAAAATATTTAATTTATTTATGCATACAAGAGCTGGGAACAGACCAGAGGTGTAGAGAGTGAGAGGATTCACCAGAGACAGAGTGGGGAGCAGAACAGGCAGAGCCACTGAAATACACTGCTGAGGAGAACAGCGTGTGAAGTGAGGGGTCTGCCGCACCATGTGGGTCCCCTCCCTGGCTGGGGATGGAACTTGTGCTGCAGTGGCTGCAGAAGCCCCACAACATGGCACTTAACCCCTTGTGCCACCAAGGAGGCCCCCATGAAGAAATTCTTATTGAGTACTTCTTCATAAACTTTATTTCATAAATTATAAATAAAAAATAGAATCTGAAGAAACTGTTTGGTAAAATATGTCAAAGAAACTGAATTAAAAGAAAAACTGTTTTAGTTTCCTGTGATGGAAAATAATACATAGCAAGAAAGAATAAGTCCCAAAACAAGGCCCCAAAGCTGTTTCCTAGTCTTTGGGAAATCCTTTACTGCGTCCAGCCAGGAATAAACCAGAAATTTCTCTAAGGAGATGGAAATCACGAGACTACAGTTTCCTCACTGAACCCTTAAGTCCAGGACACAGTCAATTCCAACGCTTGCCTACTCTTTAGTAAAAAGGAAATTTCTGGATACATTCTATCTGCATTGCAGGCAAATCATCATTATCGTTTGATGTTGCTCATGAGCTTGATGAAATGTCCAAGCGGTGCAGACTCCTGGGTTGGCACTCCATAGTGCCTGCCTTCTCCTTACCCAAGGGGTCTCTTTGTTCTACATTAATAATAAGATTCCCTTGAATGTGTATATTGCAGACCTGGTCCAAGGCTTCTAGAACCTAGGTGCTTGGCCATTCTTTGTTTTAAAAATCATTCCAGGTCTTTTAAATAGCATGAAAGAGATAAAGTCTATTTATAAAACAGCCTGTGGCAAAAAGTAGTTTGATTCTAACAAAAAGCTTTATCAAAGGTACATAATTCCATGAAAAGAAATCCTTATCAATGCAGGTAACCTTTTGATAGTGGGAAAGCAGGCAAGGGGGAGTGAGCATGGTTTCAATGTGTTACAGCAGAAGTCCTGATTGGAGAAAAGATCGTTGCAGAAATATTAAGTATTATGTGATTGTTTCTCTATCTCCAAGACATCTACTCTGATCTCCACATCTCTGAGAATGCTTGAAGACTAGATGAGGGCCTAATTTTGATCATTAACATAAACAGTATAAAGCAAATGTTCAGTTATTTTTTGATTAGACAAACAGATGGAAGGAGTTCTGTTTAAAAAAACAGCCAGAAATTGGAGGGAAGGATGAAAAGTGGGGAATGAGAACCTGGCAAAGTAGTAAAATTTCTTTTCAAATTGGCTCTTGAGCCCTAGCAGCTGCAAGATCAGGTGGGTATTTCCCATGAGTTTCTATGCTTAGGAGAGATTTAAAATGAGTCTGTATATTAGGTCTAGAAGCAGTGACTGGAAATATCCAAAGATATGCTATGTTTGTTTCTTCTTCATGTGTTATGCATTTGAATTTGTTATGTGAGAGGAAAGGATTGTTGAGTAATTAGGGAAATGCTTAATCTCACTTTAATCAAAAGATTTTTACCCTGGGATAAAGCAGTCCTGGCTTTGTATCTTGGTGGATTTGATTTCGATAGTCCCGATTATCCATGGTTATTCACGCCTTGGATAGCCTAAAGTGTCCCATTAAAGGCAGGAGGGCAGCTACTAGAAATGCAGGCACAGTGCCTCAGGGGGTAATAAGAAGCCTCGGTGGGCTTATTTTGCAAATTGAGCTCTCTTTAGTCAAAGCAACTGTGACAGCCCTGTTTAGGACTCTAAAAGAGTCTTTTTCAGTCTGTGTCCCAGATCCACCCTCTTTGGTTGAAGGTAGACACTATTCTGCCTGCCACCTGCCTGGGCAGGGCAAGACATCAGCTCAGCTGCAGTTTCCCCGGGTTCTGCTTTCTTTCTCTAGTCCTTTTCATCTTCAACTCGTTCTTTCACTTTGCTGGTTGTTTTGTTTGTTTGTTTTTAAAGATTTATGTATTTATGCATATACAGGCTGGGGTACAGGCCAGAGTCTAGGGAGGTGAGGTGATTCACCAGAGACAAAGTGGGGAGCAGAACAGGCAGACTGACCGAAAACACAGCTGAGGGAGGGGAGCAACGGGAGGCAGGAGAGGTCTGCTACACCATGTGGGTCCCCTCCCTGGCCTGCAGCAGGGATTGAACTCATGCTGCAGTGGCTGCGGTCTGCTTCACAGTGCATTGCTCAACCCACTGTGCCACCAGGGAGGCCCTGCTGGCCATTTTTTAAACCAGAATTTCACTAACATGTCCTCCTAATACTGTTTAATTCTACTATTACCCCAACCAAGCAATTCACAATACAAATTAATAGCACATTGAAGACAACTACCATCTGTTAATGGGAAGGCCTACATTGTTTTTCCTTAAAATTCTCAAGGAAAATTTAAACAATTAAAATTGCACTGCTACTACACATTCTCTTAGGATTGTCCTGTGATACATGACTGCTTTTTTGCAAGACGTTTATATCACACTGCTAGATATTGTTCCTAAAGGGAACCACTGTGTGAACTTACTTTAGCTGTTATGATCAGACATTTGACCTCTATGTTTGACTATTATACAAAGGAAAATAGATATAAGAACAGTTCTAGGGCCTCCCTGGTGGCGCAGTGGGTTAAGCAACGCACTATGAAGAAAACCACAGCCACTGCAGGAGTTCAATCCCTGCCGCTGGCCAGGGAACCCACATGGCATGGCAGAACTCTCCTGCTGTGCCCACTGCTCCCCTCAGCAGTGTACTTCGGTTAATCTGCCTGTTCTGCTCCCTGCTTTCTGTGGTGAATCCTCTCACCCCCCCGCCCCCGCCCCACACCTTTGGCCTGTACCCCAGTGTTTGTATGCATAAATAAATAAATCTTTAAAAAAAAAAAAAGAACAGTTCTAGACTGACAAAAGAAACACAAAAATGAAAAGGGGGTTCTGCTTTGTAATTTAAAAAAATGGTTTTTTTGATAAAATCTGTAAACAACACACTAATGCACACTAAAACAACTCGCTATTTGAAAAATTCTGAGACTAATAATTTTCCAAAGCAACTCTCATACAAACTAACAAAATTTATTTTTTCCAAAGATTGGTTGTATTGTTTATGAATTTACTGGGTCTTTGTTTTCTTGTTTTAATAGTTCATCACACTTTAGTCTGACTTAGTGAAAAACAGCAAGTTGTGAGAGATGGTTAAAAAAAAACCAGTATAATGAATGTTGCTTCTTAAGAGCACCTATAATAGATCAAGGAAAAAGCTACAACATACAACCAAATTGAGATGAGATTATCTGTTGCCATAGTCCCCAGTAGCCCAGACCACCAAATCACTAATCTGGAAATTTTCTCTTGATTTCAGAGAGCAGTGACCAAGGCAAATAGCATTTCTGGTTGCCATGTCTGAAGGTAGCAAGGTCAGCCCTAATCAGGACTTTATTTCCTGCATATGAAGAAGTCCCTGGGCAAATCTGATTGAATTAATCTATGTCTCAACCAGATAGCTCCATCTGAAATACTTCTAACACTTTCTCCTTGTTCTTAGCTTCAGAGGCATCCTATGGGGGGAAACATCTATAAAATTTCTATGAAAGGGACCTCCCTGGTGGTGCAAGGGGTTAAGTGTCAGCACTAGGAAGCTATCCGCAGCCACTGCAGCATGAGTTCGATCCCTAATCAGGGAGCTAACATAAATGGTGCATCAGACCCCTCCTGTCTCCTTGCAGCTCCCCTCAGCAGTATATTTCAGTAGACCCGCCTGCTTTGCTCCCCTCTCTGTCTCTGGTGAATCTGCTCATCTCTCCCACCTCCAGCCTACACCCCAGCTCCTATATACATACATAAATAAAATAAATATTTAAAAAAACAAACAAAAAGTTCTATGAAATAAAGGTAAATTTAACTAGATTATTTTAGAAATTTGTTACTTGCCTATTCAGTGTTGGCAATAGCCAGATTCCAAAAAAATGCTATAATGTTAGAGATGAAAAGGGCAATTGAGATCACTAAGAACAATTTCTTCATCTTATATGTTATAATCTGAGGGAAAGAAATTATTAAACTCGGAGAACTATCTGCTGAGGATGACCTGAACTGACACTTGGGCACTTAATGGTTATAGTCCATCCAAGCCATTTTTCACTGCATCATTGTGTTTTACCTAAGGTAAGCAGAAAACAAGTTGATTTTATATTTTTAGTATAAGTAATCTTCTAGATAAAGAAAAAAGACAATAAATGGTTGCATAAGGGAACTTCATTATTAAAAACTGTACATGAGGTTTCAATTCACCCTTCAAGGTAGTCTCTATGAATTCCCTATTAAAGTCTAAAAAAAAGAAATTTAAGTGTCTCTAGTATTGCCTACAGTGAGGTTCTCTGCCCAATTCGTCTGAGAACTAGAACACATGCCCTTTTGTTAACTATTGCTCACTATGCGGTGATTCTCAATGGTGATAATAAGACATCCCACCCCCAACCCCCTCAACACATACATCCACTCACTCATATATTTAGAAGAATCTATTGTAACTGAGTAGAAAGCAAAGTTTGGGAAAGTTTCACAAGCACTATCTCTACCCTGGCCTCCACGGGGTGGAAAATCACCAATCAAAAAAAAAGTTACACAACTAAACAAATGTTTATGGAGTGTCCAATCTGTGCCAAGCATAGGGTATAAAGTATTGAAAAAAAAATGTTAATGCTAAATATTCACTTTGAGTTTTAGGACTTAGAAGAAGCTGTCCTTACATACCCAAAGCGCTAGATTTGGTTAACCCCAGATCCCTTGGTTTCACAGTTCCTTAATCCTCTGAGATTTGACTCCAGCCCACCCCCCAGCACTTTCTAGTCCCCTCCCATCTTCATTTTTCTCCTCAACATTATCAACTGTCTATAGAGAATTTACTTATTCATTGCTTGTCTTCCTTAATAAAATAAGCACCTACAAGGGCAAGAAATGTCTGCTTTGTTTTTTTACTTCTGTGTGCCCAGTATCTAGAACACAATAAATGCTCAGTGCCAACACTTCTAAACCACCCTTTCCATCATGGTCTTCCTATTACTCCCTTCCATCATTCTTTCATGCCCAATGTGCTGGCCTCCATCTGTAACAGGGTCGTCCGGAGGTGCTCCTCTCCCTGCCCTGTAACACATCCTTTTGGGATTTATCCTGACAGTTACATCTAGCAGAGCACAGCCAACCTGGGCTCCATGATTAGCTATCACATGATAACCCTCCTTTACTTCCACTCTGTTCTCTTCCACTGCATCTGCTGTGCCAACATTTGACCCTATTTTACCCCTACCATCCAACTTATTTTACTCTTTGTCCAGTCTGTAGCATTGTTAGAGGTGATCTTAGATTCATGATGGACTGGACCAGTTACAATTTATGGTAGGACTCAAAGAGAACATGATCAAGAATTTAGAGCTGGTTTGAACATTGGGTAGGATAGGCATTACTGGGTGTCTTTGGCTGAGTCAACCACCTTTCTGAGCCTGTCTTCTCATCTAGGAACACTAGAACCACCTTCATGTATCAGTAAGATTATATTTTAAATGACATGATGTATGTTACTGTCCCTACAGATTTATAGTCACATACAAGTATTTAATAAATGATAGTTCTTCCTCCTTTAATATATTTCACTAATTCTAATGATGCCCTCGCGCTTTAAAAATGACTAACTCCTACTTAGCAAACAAACAAACCAACAAATTCATGCTCTCTGCTATGAATCTTCTTAAATTTCTTCTCTTCCCTCCTTTCCATGTCAGCCTGTGTCTTCATGTATTCTCTCTCCTGATTCAGAAGTAGTATACTCACAAAGATACACCTCAAAACTCATTAAGATGGCTCTAATAAGAAAGACAATAATAAGTGCTGATTAGGATTTGGAGAAACTGAAACACTCATTCATTTTACATTGGGAACATAAAAGAGTACAGCTGCTTTGAAAAAGTTTGACATTTCCTGAAAATGTTAAATACAGAGTCATCCTCCTAAGACCTAGCAATTCCACTTCTAGATATATACCTAAGATAAATAAAAAAATGTTCACACACAAACTTGTACACAAATGCACATAGCAGCATTATTTGTACAGTCAAAAAGTGAAGACACTCAAAATGACCATTAACTGTTGAATCGATGAGTAAAATATGATATATTTGTACAATGGAATATTATTTGGTAATCAAAAGCAATGAAGCACTAATAATTTATTACAACATAGATGAACTTTGAAAACCCTTACACAACTTGAAAGAAACAAGTCACAAAAGGCCATATATTGCATGATCTCATTTGTATAAGATGATGAGAATAGGCAAATCTGTATAAAGAAAGTATATTAGTGCTTGCCTAGACTGGGGGTTGGAGGCAAAATGTTAAGGGCAAGGAGTTTCTACTTAGGATGATGAAATATTCTAAATTGATTATAGTGATGGTTGAAACAACTCTATGAACACAATAAAAAGTGCTGAATAGGGGGCGGGAGGTTAATCCTCGGAGTTATTAATCTGGAAGTTTATTTTCAGAGACCAATTTCTTTCTGAACCACAACACTATATGTATATGGTAACATTTTTTACTTCCTTAGGGGAAAAGATCACAGCTTGAAAACTCTCTCTCTCTTACCACCCACGCAGAGCAGGAGTATGTTACCTTTTAAATGACTTTTTAAAAAAGTAAAACAGTATTTTTAGAGAATGTTTTTTATTTTAATCAAAATTAAGAGTCAGACTGCCACCTGGCAAAACTGGCCAGCTGGGCTATCTTGATTCATTTGAACTCCCCAAACAATAAATTCAACTGTAGCACATACAGAGAGGGTAGGTAGACAGTGCAAACCAAACTGACCGGTTCTGCCATCCAAGTAAGGTTGTTTCTTCATATACCAGTGGATGTGGCCTCTGGCCCTTAGGAACCATTCTTTTGACAGTTCCCAAGGACATGGCTCTGTTTGACTTTATTTACTAAATAAATTAATTACTATTTCTGGAGTAGCTTCAAGTTTAAAACAGAAAGCCATCTATTGACAGTCTCTGATACACAGGATTTTATTGTTTGATATTAAACAATTAAGAGTTATTGTTTTTTCCCCTTACAAGTACACTATACATGAAAATAAATATTATCTAGAATGCAGGCATAAGAGTGGAGAGAGAGATTCTATATGCACTTTGTACCTTGAAGAGATAGTTTTATTAACACAGCCAAATGTAGACTTTTCTTTAATGAAAATTAAAGTTCTCTCTTGGCAAAACGTAGGAAAGAGACAGAATGTGATGAATATTTCTCAAAATTAGTTTGATTATGTAAACACATTAAAATACCTTAAGAATTCAGTCTTCTAGCAGTGAGCTACTAGATTTCAAAATTTGAAATAACTTTGAAATTATTACTTTCAACAAAGTCTGAAGATATGCAAAAAAAGAAAGAAAATGCTGAAATAAGTCAAAATGTTTACAAATAGAGGGAACTGTATCATTTGTTGAAAACTGAAAAAATAGCAAAATATGAAACCATAGTTGTATGTCTATAGCATAAAGTTTTGGTTTAGAATCAGGCATAAATTTTCCCTTTCCATAACTCCAGTGAATTCAAAAGCACTCAGAGAAACAAAATGCGTGAGGGTCATGCCAACAGGACAAACAAAAGAAATTTCTAGATCGTTTTGAAATGAAATGAGTGTACAGTTTGAATTCATTAGTTTGCAGTAATAAAAAAACTCAAAAATTATCATTAGCTCAGTAAATGAAAAGTCTTGTTTCCTGTGAAAATATTATACCATCTCAAAACTGAGTACCGATCATAGGAAGCAAACATTGACTGCCTGATAAGAAATAACACTGCTTTCTCTGTCACTGGAAAAAACAACCATGTACCTGCTACAGACAAGAGAAATTGCTCCAAGGAGGCAGTTGAAGATACTGTTAGATTGTTTGGATTGAGGAGCTGCGGGGGGGGGGGGGGGGGGGGGGGGGCGACATGTCACAATGTCACATCCCTCTTCTTTACTATCACAGCTTCCAAGTAAAACGGAGTCTTGAAACACAAATGCAATCACAAATGCTAACTTTTTGTTCAAACTGCAAGCAACCAACTAAAAACCTGGAACGGACCAGCACTCTTTCATGGTTCCAAACCCAAACACAGTGGAATAAACTATTTTCAGCTGGAAGTTCATCTTAGAAAAATACTCATGTGCATTTCTAAGCAACAGAATTTTGGAATATATTTTAAAAAACCACTTACAGTTTTCACTAAGATGTATTTTAAGAATCAGAATTTAAGGTTAAGTCCCCCTTTGCCTGTGGTGTGGCTTTAGGCTTTTGAAAACATAAACAAAATGTACAAAGTGACGTAAAGAGCTACAAATATGTATAAAAATACCACCAGTGCTCCCACAATAAAAGCTTTTGAGAAAAATGGTTGGACAAGTATTCATCTTCCTCAAATCGCTGTCCCAAGCTATTGAGTGTTACACAATCAGGAGACAAAGACAAGGTGAAGGGTGAGAAACGACAGAAAGGTCGACAGAAGGAAGACAGGCGCTCAGCAGGACAGGACCTGCTCGTCTCACTGGCCGGCTGCTCCCCAGCACCTTGCCGGTGTGCGCGTTTCCCCCAACACAACCCACATCGTCTCTCCGAGAAATGAATCTCCCTTTAAGGAAAGCCAAGCCAGCATCCAGAGGTAACGTGCAGAACCGTATATGAAAAATGCTCACGTCTAGTAGGCAGACAAGCAAAGGAAAACCAGCTGTCAGTTTCAAAGATTCCCTGGCTGGAACTGGGTTTCAGGTTTCTCTTTGCTTCTGTCTCAGTCCGTCTGTGTCTGCCTCGCTCTTGCCGGGTCTCCTTCAATAACATCAGCTTTCCGATCACCTCAAATCACAAATACAATCTCCATCTGTCCTTATGAAATCAATGCTGATGAAATATAAAAAATAGAGTGGCATACTCACAACAATGAAGAATTCCTACACATGCCGTTCCATTTCCTTGCTTTAAAAAGATGGAAGGTTAATTTAGAGAGCCTCGCGGAATTAGAAAAATAAAGGGGAGGGGGATTCCACCCACACAATTCTCCAGCCCACCGCAAAGGAGCCCGAAGGCTTGCTGACGTCACAGATTCATGAATGGATGTAAATTGGGCTGGTTTAGGATTCCGCACAGACTTCGCTGTGGTGTGTGCCATGAAAAAGAAAGGGAGGGTCCACGGTAGGTCTAGCCAATAGGCTTCCGGCAATCATGGCCTGCCTTCTTTTAGATGGAATCTGGTCACAGAATAAACAGAGCCTGCCAATCAGGCGTCTGCCACTGCCTTAAGTCAGACTGGCAGCTCGGGGGGGGGGGGGGGGGGGGGGGGGGGG
>JAGFMF010011690.1:5798601-5822758 GCA_019455555.1 Galemys pyrenaicus | reverse complement strand
AGGAGGAGGAGGAGGAGGAGGAGGAGGAGGAGGAGGAGGAGGACAGAGAGTGGGTTCCTGTGTGTGTGTGTGTGTGTGTGTGTGTTTCAAGCTGTGAGAGTCATAAAAACATTATTGCAATTGAATGCGGGAAAGCAAAATCAGTATATAATTTTGGTGGAATCTATGCTACCAAAAATGCATATAGAAGAAATCACAATCTTTTATTCATCAGCTCTATTTTCTCTAACCCTTTCTTGCTGTTTAGCCATGTGCTTGATGTGATATGATAAAAACAAATCAAAGTCAGGGAAATAGTTTCTAAAGCTAGTGATCATTAAACATGTGCCCTGCACACCAAGACTTAAAAAGCAAAATAGAAGGGAAATAGTAATAATGGGAATAAGAACCTAGTGAATAAGGAAGCATACAGATTTACAATAATATTACATAAATAGCATTGTTTTGTGGAACAATATCATCCTGCTGACCTTCGTGATGCATCAAAAGTAGGTATGAAAGAGTGATTTACTGCAACATTAGATAAGGTTGAACACTTCCTTATTGACTTATCAAACGTCTGACATTTAGTTAAAACACAGATCCAACATGACTCTTAATGATTTTTGGAGAAAATTTTGGTTTTAATAAGATGTTTTATTAGTAGGAGCCAAAAAGCTGTATTAAATTAACCCAAAGAACTCATGACATTAAAAAAAATTCTAATAAAAAAAGTAACAGCTTTCTTGAGATAGCCATATAAAGAACTGCACAAATTTAATGTGTACAATTTTATGGGTGTGGAGATACACAAACATCTGTGACACCATCATCACAGTTTTAAGGTAGTAGACATATCCAATGTTTCCCAGAACTTCCTAATGTTCCTTTGGGGATTTTTGTTTATTGTTATTTTTAACTTAATTTATGAGATAAACCCTCTCAGCAAATTTTGAAGTGCATAATATCAGATTGTTAACAATAGGTACTATGTTATACAGCAGATCTCTAGAATTTATTCATCTAGTATGACTGAAACTTTATACCCAGTGACTAACAACTCCCCATTTTACTCTTCCCCTGACCTGACAACCACTATTGTATTCTCTGCTTCTATGAGTTTAGCTATTTTAAATATCTCCTGTAAGTAGATTCACATAATATTTATCTTTTTGTGACTAGCTTATTTTACTTACATAATAGTCTAGGTTCATCCATGTTGTCACAAAAGGCAGAATTTCCTTTTTAAAGACAGAATAATATTCCACTGTGTATATACACTATATCTTCTTTATCCATTCATCTGTTAATGGACATTTGTTTTTATCCTGGGCACTGTAAATAGTGCTGCATGGGTGCACATATCAGAATGAGACCTGATTTCAATTTTTTTGGATATATAGTACTCAGAAGTACAGTGTTGGATCACATGGCAATTTTATTTTTTATGTTATGAAAAAGTTCCATACTGTTTTCCATAGCTGCTACAACTTTTATATCCCTACTAATGTTATGCAAGAGTTCCACATCCTTCACAACCTTTTATTTTTTTTTTTCTATTTGAAAAAATGGTCATTCTAACAGGGTTGAGGTGTTATCTCCTTATGGTTTTCATTTGCATTTCATTGATAATGATATTATTGGGCATCTTTTCATATAGCTACTGGCCATTTGTATTACTTCTTTGGAGGAATGTCTATTCAAATCTATTCGAGTCCTTCTTGCCATTTGTCTTGGCACTGATTTCTTGGATATGAAACTAAAAACACAGGAAACAAAGCAAAAACAGACTAGGAGGACTACATTAAACTAAAAAAGCTTCAATCAACAGAATAAAGAGGCAACTCCAGAATGGGAAGAAACATTTGTAAACCAAATATCTGGTAAAAGGTTAATTTTCAAACTATATAAGGACTCATATAACTTGATAGCAAAAAAAAAAAAAAGACTCACATTTCCTTAATGTTTAATTTTTTTCAAAGCTACATAAAAGTGGACAGTAATATAATTTACTTCCCCTGTATGATACTACTTAATTTCATAATTACCAATACTTTACTAATACTAATCACAACTTTTTTTGATTTGGAAAGTGGCCTAAAATCCTTGAAACTAGAACAATTGTGGTAAATATAAGGCCTCTGTTATGAGGTGTCCCGTGACCAAGAACATTCTGAACAGAGATCTGCTCTATCTCTCAATCAGATTATTTGTACAGCTGAGAAGAAAAGTGGTTGCCTGTTTTTGTGTGGTTATGGAGGGTTCAGACCTGAAACTAGTTAAGTTTGCATACTGATTAGCTCCTTTGGAAAAAGAAAACTTTCTAGGACTGTTTTATACATAGCAAAGATGCCAGAGTATTCTTCTATATACTCAAACAATAGAGTGTCATTGCAAATAATATATTCAACAAATTTCACTAGAGGAGATTGCTATGGAATCACTTTGGAAAAGACAGACCAAAGAAGTTTACCCATGTAAGATGGGAGTGCTAGAGACCAATGTAGTAGTGGTACATTCCAGGCTGGTCTCACGTACATATCAATATGTGCACCTATCAAGAGTCCACATATGTGAAGAAGATAAAGAAAATACATCTTTTTCTTTTAACTGCCTCAAAGCCAACCATAATATAATGAACTAGATATAAAAAATAGTCATTTCTTCCCAAACTATGTGGACTAATAGAAGGAGACAAACTCTTTTGTGGAACAATGACAATAAAATGGTCAAATCTGTTCAGAACTAAACATATTTGCTATAAGGTTTAATAGCTGCATCAGGGCCTCTCTGGTGGCGCAATGGGTTAAGCAACGCACTATGAAGCAAACTGCAGCCACTGCAGCATGAGTTCGATCCCTGCTGCTGGCCAGAGAGAGAACCCACATGGTATAGCAGACCTTTTCTGCCTCACCCGCTGCTCCCCTCAGCAGTGTGTTTCAGTCAGTCTGCCTGTTCTGCCCCCTGCTCTGTCTCTGGTGAATCCTCTCACCCCCTGGACTCTGGCCTGTACCCCAGCTCTTGTATGTATAAATAAATAAATCTTTTAAAAAAAATAATAGCAGCATCATTACTTGCAATAAGTTTACCAAGGATCAGAGTAGTCTCTGAAACAACTCAACAAAACGGAGCCTATAATGGCTCTAATAATGCTCACCTAACATGTTGGTTCAATATATAAACTGGCAAATAAAAACTAATATGTTCTTGGATGTATCATGTTAATAAAATGGACTCATTTGGGTTAACACAATTTCTTATGCTACAGAAATAGTAGCTGTGTCAACAAAGTGTTCTGCATGTCAAATATCATGTGATTGTTGGGAAGATAGGTTGTCTCCCCAAATTACAGAAATTGTAGTGTTCATTGCTGCAGGTATCCATTGTTGTTTGGGGACAAAGTTTAGAAAGAGAGTTAGCCATGAAAAGTGTACATTCTAAAAATGCTCAACTTCTCTTGTCATCTGAGAAATGCAAATCAAAACCACTATGAGATACCACCTCACACCAGTGAGAATGGCACACATCAAAAAAAGTAGCAACAAAAAGTGTTGGCGAGGATGGGGAGAAAAAGGAACTCTCTTACACTGCTGGTGGGAATGCAAGCTGGTCCAACCATTATGGAAAGCAGTATGGCGGTTCCTCAGTCTACTAACAATGGAACTTCTATATGATCCAGAAATCCCACCCTACGACTATGCCCCAAAGACACAAAAACACTGATTCAAAAGAATACCTGCACCCCTATGTTTCTAGCAGCACTCTTTACAATAGGTAAGACCTGGAAACAACCTAAATTCCCAAAAACAGATGAGTGGATCGGGAAGCTATGGTACATAAACACGATGGAATACTACTCAGCAATCAAAAATGAAAAACTAGACGCATTCATAGGAACATGGATGGAGCTGGAAGGGATTATGCTCAGCGAAGTAAGTCAGAAGGCAAAAGAAAAATACCAGATGGTTCCTCCCCTAGGAGGAATATAAGGGAACCAAATAAGGATCAGGGAAAGGAATAAGAACAATAATAATAATAATAACAGCAATAAAGACACAAAAACCAAAAATGAAAAGATAAGGACAAACTGGAGACATTTGGTGGGGAGAGAAGAGGGAAAGGGTAGAGGGCAGACGGGAACACGGGGGACTGAGGTGATGGTGCACTGGTGATATGGTAATAGGGAATACATAGGGATTACAATTGATGTCAAATATATGTAAATTAAAAAAAATTTATATTAAAAAAATGCAAAATATCTATATGACGAACAAACAAAAAAGTGTACATTCTAGAGGAGCAGTGCTAGAGAACTTTCTGAGATGATGGAAGTGTTCTATAATTTGCACTAATACAGTAGCCACATATGGCTACTTAGCATTTAAAATGTGGCTGGGATGACTGAGGAACCGAATTTTAAATTTGAATTTAAATTAATTTAAATTTTAAAAGTCACACGTGGCAGGTAGCAACCCTATGGGACACTGCAACTCTAGAGATAAAGCCAAGTCCCTCATCACCAGTAATTTTTCATTTCAGCATGTGGGCATGCTAAGTGTGGAGAACTACAAAGCCATTATCTAGGTGAGTAAGCTCTTTTAAGAACCAAATGAACCTCTTCAAATTTCAATAATGATTGGAAGATGACTCTAGTCTCATTTCCCAAGAAGAGATTCAAAACTCATTATTAGGAACAAATTCTAAGAATAGAAGTAAGGTACAATTATTCTGCTATAAAAATATGAGCTATTCTAGGGTTGGGCTTTTTTAAAGAAATATTGTGTTTTATTAAAGGAAAATGATTCATTTTAAGCTAGAGTCTAAGAGAAGTCAAAGAATCAAGACCCAGGGGCAAGTATGTCAGGAATACACAGAAAAAGAAAGAGTATAATGACCTTGAAGGTTAACAGATGAAGATTCAGATTTCCATTATAGCCTTCAGTGTGTAGTAGTTAAAAGTTAATGAAGAGATCTTGGTTCAAATCCTGACTTTGGGGCCTCCCTGCTGGCGCAGTGGGTTAAGCAACACACTATGAAGCAAACGGCAACCACTGCAGCATGAATTTGATCCATGCACTGGCCAGGGATGGTAGAGCAAACCCCTCTCCTACTTCACCTGCTGCTGCCCTCATCAGTGTTTTAGTCAGTCTGCCTGTTCTGCTCCCCACTCTGTCTCTGGTGAATTCTCTCACCTGGGTGGACTCTGGCCTCTACCCCAGCTCTTGTATGTATAAATAAATAAATCTTTTTTTAAAAAAAAAACAAAAACAAATCCTGACTTTGTCACTTACTAGTTACTAAGTTCAAGTAAATCTGAGTTTCAGTTTTTTCATTATTAAAATGGGGACGATAATAATAGGGTATGCCTATTTTAAATAAAATAACACAATTTTGCACAGTGCCTGTTGGTGCAGAAAATACTTAGTAAATGATACTTGTAGGTGTTTTGATTTACTGTTGTTCAAATACCATAGGACATTCTATTCTCTCACTAAGGGGAATTTCAAAGAGATGCACATATTCAGGAACAAAAGTTGCAGAAAAGAATATCTTTATTTTGTTTATAATAAGATTTGAAGAGAGTTTTGCAGGAAATATTTTAAAGTATGTGTTAGTAACCCATCCTCCAAAGAAAAGTTCACCCAAATCATTTTCCTTTGAGGTTGGGGAATACTTCCCTAGATTCTGATGCTAAAAGAGAAAAAATACCCTTGGAAAGTTTAAGCTAGATGAGCAAAAAGTCTCTTCATTAAGAGAATGCTAATTTTTCCTACATAAAGATGTAATATAATGACACAAACTAATGTAGAAAAAAGCCTGTCTACTTAGTTGGGAAAACTGGTCACTGCAGGGTCCATTTCCACAACAGAATGCTAACCCTGGGGCCTTCCTGGGGGCCTAGGGGTTGTCTCAGCGCTATCCCCTCTACTGCCTGAGTTCAGTCACAGCCAGGTAACCCACATATGGCGCAGCAAACTTCTCCTTGTCTCGCCTGTGGCTCCTCTTCAGTAAGCCTGCCTGTTCTGCTCCCCATTCTGTCTCTGGTAAATCGTTTCATACCCCACCCCCAATCTCTGACCTATACCCCAGTTCTAGGCCAAAAAAAAAAAAAGCTAACCATAACTTCCTGTGTTTTCAAAACATTTGGATCCTTAGTCCACAATCTCAGTATTCAAAACTCAATATTCAAAGACTTTGGCAGACTCTCACTAACCTACCTGTAAAAGTGATTATTATGAACCATCTAAGGGAAAACATTCTTATGAGTGTTACTAAAAATCTATCCTTGTTCAAGGGAGATGGCGCATCATGAAACTACACCCTACCTAAGTATCACTAGTGGAGTCTCCTCAGAAGGCTCACTACCACTGAGTTACCACTGATGTTATGGCCTTGGCTTTATACAAAATTTTTATAAGGACAAGTCACACTGTCTCTGTGTTGTCCATTATCTTGCATGATGTCTCACATATTAAGAATTTAATGAGGAATTCACTTTAAAACCTAATACCAGGGAAAAATTCTCTGTTCTTGAAGAATTATTAGGCATTTGCTTTTACATGACAATAATTCACTGAATTTCTACTTTTTGTCCTTGCTAATGGGAAACTGAGAGACATTTTATGCCAAATCTATCTATCTATCTATCTATCTATCTATCTATCTATCTATCTATCTATCTATCTACAATCTATATCTGTATATACCACCTGTGTATACACCTATATCTATATGTATCTGTTTATATAATTTATCTCAGCTTTTGTAGTATACTTGCTTTCCATTCTTGTTTTGGGCTTGACTTCCCTATTATTAACCTTACACTATATATGTTTCATGATAAGCCTTCATGTCCTTTTTGAAAAGGTAGACCACAAGTAAAAATTTATATTAAACACAACCTATTAGCTTTTAAAAAGATGAAAGTCTCATGGTGTTAAACTCTGCAATCGTCTCCATGATTAAAGAAACCTCTATAGGTACATACGATTATAAGAATATGGTGAGTTAAGTTGATTTGAAGATTCCCTATTTTTTTTATCACAGAGTAATAAAACTTCTAGTAAGCTAAAGTAAAGCAACTGCTTAGAGATTTTATATGCTATTGAAACATAGCTTACTAACGAAGTTTTTTTTTTAAAGATTTATTTATGCATACAAGAACTGGGGTATAGGCCAGAGCCGTGGGAGGTGAGAGAATTCACCAGAGACAGAGTGGGAGCAGAACAGGCAAATCAATTGAAACACACTGCCGAGGGGAGCAGCGGGCGAGGCAGGAGAGGTCTGCTGCGCCATGTGGGTTCCCTCCCTGACCCGGGATCGAATGCGCGCGGCTGTGCCACGGATACCTCACAGTGTGGCGCTCAACCCGCTGCACCACCAGGGAAGCCCACTAATGAAGTTTTAATTTATTATCTCTATTGAGAGGATAACTATAACAGGGGATGTAAGAATTTCTCCTTGATAAATGCGTTGAACAAAATGCATTGAAACAAATCAAAAGCAAGTTGATCACAATTAATAAAATATTTAGTTTCCCTGATACATAACATTCCATACAAATTCTGACAAAGTACCATAAACTAAACCTTTGTGGGACCAAAAGCAATTACCTTAAGCTTATAAAGACACTTTATATGATGAAAGAGTAAAAGGAAACTTTATACATTATTTTACTCATTCATACAGAATTCATATTTTCTGAGAGGTCATGTGAAATAAAGAATAACTGAGTCATTGAATTTCTATTCTTCTGATCCTCTTTTAAATTCTACCCTTCTTTAGCTAGATATAGATTCTATTTCAGCTTCATAATTGAAGCTAATTGTAGACAACATAATTGCAGATCAAAACATGGGGATTGTAGACATTTGCCCTTTTTCTGTAAGTCTGCCTCTGCATCTTTTTGAGGAAACTATATTTTGCCCATTCTCAGTCCAAGTGGCTCGAATGGAGCCCATCCCACCTGAAGCAAGGGCTCCAAAAGTGAAGCAGAGCAGAAGACGGTCATGATGATTAATGAAAAGATAGACACATGACCCGAACTAACCAATGAACATCATCCAAGTCATCTTCTGTATGTTCACTACAACTACTGGGGAAGACCAGGGAAGGAGGGAAGAGGTGCATTTGTTTAATCAGGATACTAGCTATAAGTATAATGCAAGCAGACAGCTGCTGCTATCTCTGCCACAAATATCGATATACATACATATGGAAAAATTATATATATATGTGTATATATATGGCAAAGAAAAGAAACCTGATAAATAAAAGAAGATGGACTCCTGATAACAGAAATCAAACTCCCAACTTTTCTGATATCTGAAATTCGATACTCTATTGGACCGTGCAATTACATGTCAGTGAATTCCTTCCCCCCATGTGCTTTTCTTGGGTTAAATAGTTTGATATAGTTCCTGTCAAGAGACTATTAACACAGTGTTATTGCTTCTTTTCTGTCATACTCAAACTCCAATTAATATCAGAGTCCCTGTACTATGAGAGTTCATTTTCTGACACTAATAATTTCAGCACTTTGGTAGATTAATTTCTTCTCAATTGCAAATTATTTGATATTTTAAAGTCAGTGACTTTTACCAATTTGTATTATATGTGAAGCATGATGTTAAAAGCCCTATATAAATATCCCATTTAATTCATAAATGGTTTGAAGCCAATATTTTAATTCCCATTTTAAGATGAAGAATGTGAGACACAACAAGGCTAAATAATCTGAAGTCACACACAATTAAATAAAAAAATGCAAGTCTTCAGAACATATACTCTTATTATGCTAATCTGTTTTAAAGAGAAAAGATAACTGGAAGTCTCACCAAAAAAGTACCCAAATGATGGGATATGTTTTTAGAGAAATGTGTATAATTATCAACTTCAAAAGTTATGCTACAGTAATTGTTGAAGAAGCACTTCAACAATCTGCACGTCTGTGAATTAGCAAGCAGGTGCCTGGCAGCCTGATCGATGGTAGTGGCAAGAACAGTAAGAAGCAAATGAAAAAGTGGCCTGTTAGAACACATTTCAGTGAGTGATTTGTTCAGGACTATACAGGCAGACTTTGTATGTGCTTAGAGTTCCAAGGGGAAAAAAAGGCATCTTAAATATTTATTTTTGATAAGAGTCAGATATTTGATTGTTTTCAAGAATCAAAGTTGTTATTTGGAAAAAATATGAATTTAGCAGACCTCATTATATATATTAATATTTCTACACAGTTATGTTTTGTACACACACATATTAGTATTATATACAGTTATCACACTTTTAATGATTTTGACTTAATATATGGGCAAGGTATAATTTTTTAGTCACTCTTTGTTGTCATAAAAGTATTAATCTAGTCTTGAGTTTTAATACACAATCATCTCATAAATCTATAGAACAAAGGCCATTGTCTCCTAAGCAGAGCCACCATCTGAAGAACAAGCAGCAAACTAGAGGTACAGCATCAGGAAGATGACTACATTAGTCTTTTCAAAAGAACAGCTGCCTTATCTTCTCCTTCAAGAGAAGCTACTAAGACATAGTGTTTCTTAAAATGTTAAACCATATGATATAATCATCTCACTACATAATTTAGTCAAAGCATACATCCAAATGAAAATTTGAACATGAATGTTCAAAGCAGCACGGTTTATAATAGCCCCCAGATGAAAACAACATTTATAAATGTCCATCTACAAATGAATGATAAACAGTGGTAAATCCATACAATAGAAATAGTTCTCGGCAATAAGAATATACTAAAAGAAAAATGCTACAGCACAGTTGAATCTCAAGTTACATGAGAGAAGCCAGATAAAAGAATATATATTTTTGACTCCATATATCTAATATTCTAAGAAGTGCAAATTAACATTTTGTGACAGAAAACATAGTGTTTCCCAGGTAAAGGGGAGGTGGCAGAGAGGGAAGACAAAGGGACCTGAGGAAGCTTTTGAGGGTCCTGCATATGTTGTCTTGATTGTGGTGGTGAGTTTGGATATATCCTTATATCAACTGTATAAAATTGTAAACTTTAGATATATGCAACTCATTGTATGTAGATTTTCCCTACACAAAACTGCTAAAAAAATCATTTAAAAAACACATAAATAGCCAAAAATGATTCCATGTATTTTTAAGTTACTGCATGATGTGTTTTTATATTTTTATGGTAAAGAGTATAACTACAAATCATAATTTTCAGTGTGAGAACTAATAAGTAAGCAAATGTGTTCCCATCCCTAAGTATTTAGAGTTTATGTAATATGTTTTTTTTCATTATAAGATGGACAAATAGCTGATAGATACAAAGTGATGACATAAGATGAAATCTTCAATAGATTCATATGATCTATAAAGGGCTTTAGAAAGTATTTTTCAAACTGCAGTTGCTATGCATTAATGAACCATGAAATTAATTTAGTGGGTCATGACCACGATTTAAAAAATAAAATAGAAAAAAGTAATAAAATAAAAATACAATAGAAGAGAATGGAAAAGGATATAACCCAGTAGTATGATTAAGTATATTGTTTCAGGAAACTAGTAATGTGTGGGTGTATAATGGGATGCCACAACAGTTGTTTTTCTTACTATGCTATATGGCACAAGAAGCTTGAAAATCACTATTCTACCGTACATACATTAACCCATACCGGTTTCTATTTTTAAAATTGAGGTACAATTTACATATAACATGTTAGTTTCAGATGTATGATTTGATATTTGTATATACTGCAACATGAACACCAACACCTAGTTAATATATGTCGATCACACATGGTCACAAAAAATTTGTATACAATGAGAACTCTTGAGATCTACTCCCTTAGTAAGTTTCAAATTTGTAATACTGCATTATTAACCATATTCACCATGTTATGCATTACATTCTCATGACTTATTTATAACTGGAAGTTTGTATCTTTGGATACCATTCACCCACTTTGTTGTCCCCAATCCACCTGCCATCTCTGGCAACCACCAGATTGTTCTATGAACTTGTTATTTTGGTTTTTTAGGTTTCAGATATAGGTGAGATCATATGGTAGTTATACTTCCCTGTCTGACTTATTTTATTAAGCTCAGTGCCCGCAAGTTCCAACCTTCTTTTTATAGTCAAATAATATTCCATTATATGTATATGGAATGCATGGGTGTGAAAAAATATATGTATGTATGTACATACACCTGTGTGTGTATCACATTTTCTCTTCATCCATGGATAGATACTTAGGTTGTTTCTATATCTTGGCTGTTGTAAATAATGTTGCGATGAATATGTGTTTTTGAGTTAGTGTTTTATATGTTCCTTATTATCTTTATATCCCATATTATATGACATGGGTTTTGTGCTAAGATATATTTCTTTATATAATTTTGTTCTTTCAGAGTTTCAAACACCTAAATTTTAGAAATAGTGCCTACTAATTGTGAACACATCTGATCCTGGACATTCTTTGTAAATAATCTTGTACTTCACTCTATAATTTACAAAGTACTTTAATATAAGAAGTTTAGGCCCATTTTATGATGTGAGAAAATTAATCAGGAAGACTGGCTTATCCAGTCTAGTTCTACTAACACCCTATAACTTACTATCATTTTAATTCCATTACCCATAGCCCCTCCTCCATTGAGGACTTGGCTACAATCATTCGAAGACTAAAAATTAAGAATGAAGAAAATAAGTGACAAAGCAAAAATGAAAAACCCTGTCTTTAGTATCAATGAGCTTTGGTGAGGTAATAATGTCATAAAATGATGACAGTATTAAATTAGTGGAGTAGGCAGGAATGTTTTACTTGCGGTTGGAGAACAATACTAGAAGGAAACTAATTGCTTGCTTGGAATTTTCCGACATAATGCAAAATATTTAGCATCACCCCACAATACACACATACACAATCAAGCCTCCCCACAACTATAACAGCCCCAGTTGTTGTCATAGTTTAAAAAAAAAGACTTGTGTATTTGCCTGTAGACACTAGGGACTTGAGACTGGGACTGCCCTAGTTTGAGAACTACAGGCTAGGCTATGATGTGGGCATTCTCTGCTGCCCTCTGTTGATATCGGAAAGATTAAGCCCTTAGCAGAAAAAAAGAAAAAAGCGCCCTGTCTTAGGAGAAAATGTTTCAAGGACAAAGATGTCCGACATTAAAACTCAGTGGGAGTTCTGGGAATGTGCAGTGTGGCTGATGAAAGACTGGGAGCCCTCTCTTGTCCAGACTGTAGTCACTACTTGTCGTTTGCTTGTCTTCGGCAAGTTGGCCTGTTTGTAAAGGCAATAAAGGCTTGTCCTTATACAAACACACCCTATCCTTATCCTGCAGTTTGCCCAGGGCCTGAACTAAGATATTTTTTTTCTGAAAGAATGGTCATTTTGGGCTGGGTGGTTACAGTTAGTCATAAAAAGGAGGTAACTTGAATAGGACCCTAAAGGGAGAAACTGGATATGAAAGAACAAGGACATTTCTTCCGTGGTAGTTCCTATCAAATGTAAAACTGGTAAGGCACAGACTTAGTACTTCTGATTCCAATATAAGACCATAGTGTACAAATGAGGCAGATAAAGAAACAATGTCAGAGTGGATGTTAACTCTGAGTCAGTAAACTGTGGTCTGTTTTAAAATAAGCTTTGGGGCCTCCCTGGTGGCGCGATAAGTTAAGCAACGCACTATGAAGCAGACCACAGCCACTGCAGCACTAGTTCGATCCCTGCTGCCGGCCAGGGAGGGGACCCAAATAGTGTGGCAGACCTCTCCTGCCTCGCCCGCTGCTCCCCTCAGCAGTGTACTTCAGTCCATCTGCCTGTTCTGTTCCCCACTCTGTCTCTGGTGAATCCTGTCACACAGGATTCACCTCACACACACACACACACACACACACACGTGCCTCTGTTGTGTGCCCTGGTTCTTGTATGCATAAATGGATAAATCTTTAAAAAAAAAAGGCTTTATCTATCAATCAATGTGTATTAGTCAGATACACATTTTTTACTGAATGCCATTTGTGTTGAAGATAATGTGACATGTGCTGTAGGGTATACATATGTAGAATGAATTATACATCCTGATCTTAGTCTCTGTCATTATATAAGATAGAAATAATAAATAATAAAATAAAAATTGTTACAGTGGCTTAAAACCATAATAGGAGGTATTGTGGTAGATACTGCTCCGAATATCCAATCTCCCCTCTTTTCTTTTAGCTACACATCCCAGATCCATTCTTAAAGTTTTAAGTGTGTACATGCCACACTCTGAAAGACTTCTCTGTTCTTCTGCTTCTAGCCAATGGGATGTGAAGAGAAGTGATGTTTGCAAATTCTAGGTCTTGGTGATGACACTGCTTGTTCTCATTTTTCTTCCTTCTTCCTTCCTTGCTATCCTAAGGAAGCTTCTACCATGCAGATGATGATAATACCACAGGCAATGGTAGAGCAACAAAATAGAATTAGTCTTGGGATTTGAATCAGAAAGTGGCTATCCTGGAATATCTGCCTACTTTAGGATTGTTAATAAAAGCATTGTTAATAAATACATTACATTCTAGCCCTTTTTGAACCACCATTTTTTTTAAGACTTTTGTCACTATTGCTTAGTCTGTATTTCAATAAATCCTGTTACTAGGTAACAAATGGTTATTTCTTAAATGTGATAAATAAACAATAATTGTTCCAGATGCCCTAAAAAGAAATACTAACTCAGAGAATCAGGAACTGGGAGAAACTTTAAAGCTCAGATATACTCTGTCTCCATTTTTTTCTACCTATGAAGAAACTGAGGTTCAGGTGCATAGCCTTGGAATTTGCGGTAGAGCCAAGAATTTATCCCAGGTCACCTGAGTATTTTTGTATTACAATAGGCTGTCTATCTCACTGCAAATGCTGCCTCTTTCTTTTCTTGACACAGTTAAGATTTCCTTGTACTCCAGAGACAGAATACTATCCTTAGTTCTAAAAAGAAAAAGCCAAGAATAATTTGGAAGTCCACAATTTTTTCCAAAATATCTGCAATCTAACATAAAGGAAAATACTAGTATAACTATATGGTACCACAAAAACAAGGAGAAACAAGAGAGACCTAAGCAATTAATCAGAGATACAACAAACTCTAAGTGGAAATGGTCATAAAAGTATTATATAAGCAGTTTGTTTCCTGATAACAAGTGCTTTGGAAATACAGAAAATATAATTCAAGAATGCTTGACTCAATTCTTAAGTGTTCTGTTGAAACCTAATTAAGCATGCCAGGACCTGGGAATATATTTTTTCAATTCTCATAATATTCCTTCCTTTCCCTTGGACTGGAAAGTTTTAATGCTTTAACCTTTTAAAAACCACCCCAAAATAAGACAAAAACCACCCCAAAGCCTTCAGTCTATGGGTGGCTTCTATGTTGGCTGACCAACAATAGCCATTCTTCACCAGAAACTTCTCTTCTAAGCTGTGTTCTTGCTGAGGAGGAAGAACTAATGCATATCTCATTATAAACACACAGCCTATTATAGAGCATATAATGAGAGAGGCCAGTTTTAAGACGATATGAAAGGAAAGAATGAAAGGACCAGGTCACTAGGAGACAGTTAAACTTTATTTATACAACATTAAAACATGCTAGGCATTTATTTATGCATATAAGAGATGGAATATTGGCCAAGTCCAGGGAGGTGAGAGGATTCACCAGAGACAAGTAGGGAGCAGAACAGGCAGACTGACTGAAACACACTGCTAAGGGGAGCAGTGGTCGAGGCAGGAGAGGTCTGCTACCCCATGTGGGTCCCCTCCCTGGCGGGGGGCAGGGATCAAACTCGTGCTGCAGTGGCAGAAGTTTGCTTCATAGTGCGTTGCTTAACCCACTGGCCACCAGGGAGGCCCAGTATGTGCTGTTGTTAAATTGAGTTCTGGTGATATATTCATAGTCCTTGCCCTGAAAACCTTACAATCAACAATTGGAAATTTTTCTTTAATACTTCATCACACGTGGAGTTGGAGCTGGGATAGATTAAGCATGAAAAGATGATAGCAGCTAGGGGAAACAGGAAGGGCACCATATCTAGTATGAGAATCCGCACATACACACAGCATAGGCTGCATGCAAACACCATGTGATTGATGATCGGCGTTCTTTGAACTGAAACTCATGTTTTGAACTGAGATTCCCGCCCCAGTGATGCCTGAGGAAGTGTCAGACACTGACGCCATCAGAGCTAATCAGGCCCAGTAAACCATGATGTCCCCAGGTCAAGAGGACCAAGGTGGCAACAACAAACTCTGGGGACTAAAAAGGATGAATGCCAGGGACATCAGCCATGACGGGCTGTCGTGATGGGCTGTTCGCTTATGATGAACTGTCTGTTTCTTCACTGGAAAAAAGATCAGCTATAGTTGAGATGTCAGAATATTTTGGGGGGAGTAAGATACTTACCATTCTCAGATTGCAGGCTTTCTGACAATAAAAAGTGTACTTTATAGATTCAGTTCCTGTCTCTGATCATTGGCTTTGGCAGTGATGGGCAGCCCAACCCTAGCATTCTGGCAACAAGAATGCCTTATCCCTCAGAAAACCCTAATCTTTGGAGTAGAAAAATCCATCACAGATCACCTTTACTTTGTTCCTGAATCCCAGTCTTTTCCATTCTGAAGAAATTTTAAAAAGGGAAGAAAAGGAAGCCACTGCTTGTGGTTTCATACTTTCCCTACCACTTCTGGTTGCTCCTAGTTCAGAGCAATATGCATCACAATCACTGTTAGCTTCCAGTTGGCCATAGACACAAGTGCTCCTCTTTCCCCTAAAATTGACAACCACTGGGCCTGTCGTACTACTACCCCTCCAGGTCTGTGGAACATAATATCTGCTTGTTATTATAGCTTAGAAACAAAAGTAGGCATGTTCCCATATCTTCTGTGATTGTTGCTTGTCCCTGTTGTAAATGAACTACAGATAATGCTTATTCAATTTTAGGGGGGATTTTTTTTAATAATCTAAAGATAATTACTGTAAATCTCTTGAAACATGTCTTGCCCCAAATCTTAAAATGAGCAAAATGAAGTCCCATTGATGACCACGCATAATGAAAGCAGGTCACATTTCTTTAGCATGTATTTCTAGTCTGTGAAATTCCTCAAGATTCTATCATTGTTCAAAAGATCATTGCTTTGGAAAAGAGGCTGTTGTCTTTAAGTGGTTTTCACCATAAACATAAAAAGAAACTGGGATCAGTATGATTCCAGAAAAATAGTAAGACATACTATAACTTACAACAAATTTTGAAAAATAAAAAGCATTTTCTCCAGAAGAGTATTTGTTGGAACTTACTTCTTAATGGGGCTATGAAATACTCACTAACTTCATGATGGATTTGCATTTCTGAAGTAGCCTCCATCACGAAACTCTTCACATTTAGGGAAAATTGCTTTACACTATTGCTCATAAAAGCCTGATTAATTCTGAGTCAAATGAAAGAATGTTTTCTGCTGCTGCCACCTACTGTGAACATTAAAGATATAGTCACAAAACATAAAAGAGAAAATGCAACGTAATATTACTTAAAAGTAATGTTGAAGTCAGGCAAATAGAGATCAACATCATCATACTTTAATTAAACTATTAATTATTCTAGAACCCTATAGATAATGTTGCATAGAGTAAGCTGTGTAGACACTAAGTGGTTTTATCAAACTATAGTTTGACAGATATACATATATATCTATAATATTTTCCTTTGCTTTTTGTAGCTTCCTGATTCTGAGTTTTGTGTTTATCTATGATCCATATCTGTTTACTTTTTGTTAAGGGGCAAGAAAGCCACAAAGGCTCTCTTTTTTTATACAACAGAATAAATTTGTTGCAGGAACATGTTTAAAAGGCTATTTTTTTTTTTCACACTGAAATGCCATAACATCTTGGTCAAAAGCCAGCTGTACGTATGGGTCCACTTCTGGATTCATGAGCCTGTTCTATAATTGTCTGTCTTTAGGGCAACGCTTGACTAGTGTAGTTTTACAATTGTCCTTTTTGTTTTTTAAGATTTATTTATTTATACATGAACTGGGGTACAGGCCAGAGGTGTGGCATCTGAGAAGAGTCATCAGAGACGGAGTGGGAAGCAGAACAGGCAGATGGACTGAAATACACTGCCAAGGGGAGTGGTGGGCGAGGTAGGAGAGGTCTGCCGCACTCACCTACCTGGCCAGGGATCGAACTCTTGCTGTAGTGGCTATGGATGCTTCATAGTGCGTTGCCCAACCCCTTGAGACACCAGGGAGGCCCCTAGTTAAGTACTGAAGTCACATATTACAGGATTTGTAGTACCTTTTCAAGATTTTTTTTCTTATCTATTGCATTTCTAATAATGCTAAAATCCTGTTGACAATTCCTTCAAAAATGCATACTAGAATTTTGATAGGGGTTATATTCAATCTATAGATTAATTTAGAGAGAATTGGCATCTTAACAATTTTAGTTGATCCTGGTATATGTATTTCACTCTCTGTTTGGTCTTCTTTAACTTTTCTTAGCAATGCTTTGCAGTTTTTAGTATAGAAAGCTTGTGTTTTTTTAAGCTATTTGTATGTATTTGATATTTTTAACGATAAAATTTTCACTTATAATTGTTTTAGCTGTTCTAATTATTTCTTACACAATTTTTATATTGATTATAACTATGACCTTGCTAAATTTGTTAATTAGTTCAAATAGTGTTGTTTTTTTTTTTTTCAGATTCAGCAGTTTCTTATGTACAGAATCATGACAATTTTTCTATTTGACCTTTGATCTTTTCTTCCCTTTCTTACCTTCTACTGGCCCTAAACCAAAACTTAATGTGCATAATCTCATTTAATTTTTATAAAAAATAATTTATTATTATTTAATTAATTTATTATTCTTAATTTATAGGTGAGAAAATTGAAGCTCAGAGATGCTCAATAACTTGCCCACTTATGATTACATATTCATTAACAGACTTAAAATTCAAACCTAAGCACTCTTATTCCAAACTTGTGCCTGTGCATACTAATTATTCAGTTTGGAAAACTCAGAAGCATAAAAACAAAAGTGTTGCCAAATTAATCATAGGGGAAAAAAACATTAAAAGAAAGAATACAAATAGTTCACAGAAAAAAGATGAAATTTCTTTTAAAATATGAAAATAACTCAACCTACTCATAATTAAAACCATGTTTAAATGGTATGGTAGATATAGAAAACAGTTGAGTATTTCCTCAGAAAATGAAAAGTAGAATTACCATATGATCAAATCCCATATCTGGGTATATATTCAGAAACAAGATCTCAAAGAAGAAATCCAAAAGTCTGTTAGCAGATGAAAAGATAAATAAAATGTCTATGTGTAAAATAGAATATTAAGAATATTCAGTTTTTTTAAAAAGGGGGAATATCCTGTCACGTGCTCAACAGATGAAACTTGAGGATATTATGCTAAGTGAAATAAGTCTCAGCAAAAGAAAAAAAAAGTGAATGATTCCACTATAGGAGGTGTCTAAAGTAATCAAATACAAAGAAACAGAAAGTAGAGGGTGGTGGCTGCCAGAGGCTGGGGAGAGCAGGAAGTAGTAGTTGTTATTTCAGGGGTGTAGAGTTTCCAGTTGGCAAAGTAAAAGACTTAAAATTTTTAAGTTCCAAAGGTCTGTTAATGTTACTATACTCAACACTACTGAACTGGACTCTTAAAAATGGTTTAGATGGTGGGAGGCAGACTGTGTGGCTCTGTAGAACATGGGCAAAAATTTAGTTGTTAGAGGCAGCTATTGGATGTTCGAAAAGAATCTTGGTTAGATTAGCTAATACACACCTGTATGGCTTCCCAGGTTATAAAAAGACTGAAATATTTCAAATTCTGTTAGTAAATAGCTATTTCCCTGGTAATTGTGTCCCTTTCTTAGGAAGCTCCATCCTACCTCCCTATTTCCATTTCATGAACCAAAAACAGCAGGGCCCAGCACAAGCTATTGAATTGGGGACATTAATTAGATCAGGAACCTAAAATCATTGAAATTCAGCAGTGTAAAAGGGAGAGCAGAAGTCTCACTTTATTACAGGCCTGGAGCCTGTGTAAGACAATGTGCTTGCATTCCCATCCTACCAAGGCTCAGGTGGGTCCCAGCACTACATGTTGGGCTCCTGCTCAGTCCAGCAGGAATAAGAAGCAAACCAGAGAAACAGACTGAATTTCCCTCAGGTCTGAATTGATGATGGAGGAAAAGGAGAAATCCGGTGTACTTAGACATAAACAATTTGTCTCATCAGCACCCCCAGGGTGATGTTTAAGGGTACTGGCCAGCAGCCAGCTTTTATAACTTAAAACCACACCAACTTTGTTTGTATAATCATAGTCATAAAATATCTTGTGTATCAGTTTTTAAAATACATTTTGTCAAAAGGGAAATAGAAAGCAATGAACATTCTCCTTTCACTCACTAACGTCATTTTTGTGAAATAATGTGTAGTTCCTGGAATCCTAATCTCCATATCCAAAAATCACTTCACACATTAAGTAGGCAGTTTAGTCCTCCGAAGCTGCATGAAATTTTTAAGACAGTTTACCATTTCCATCCATTTCACAAAGTTTCTCCTCTTTGAAAACAAATTTTGCTGCTCTTAAAAGTAGGATTCCTGCCCTTATTGTAGTGTATTAAGTTCTACTGTAGTCACATCCATTTAATTCCTTTGAACATCAAAATCTCGTTTAATTACCTGAGACAACTAAATTTTTGCTAACACAAACTTGTACTTGAACATAAAGTAAAAGCTACTGAAAGAGCATTGTGGAGAATCTAAGCACTATTTAGAAAGAACCTCTGGACATCCAGTATAAATTCATCTGCTTTTTTTACTTAAACACCTTTACTCAACCAAAGATAGGACGCTAAAAATTATCTTAAGTGAGAGCACAACCTGTTTTAGCAAAACACTCGCTGAAAACCTTCATGGCTTTCCTTTTCAGTTTTTAAAAATAATACAAAAATACTACTGGTGAAATGCTAAAACTTTCTACTAAAGCAAGTCTAGTTCACAAGATTTATAGCCAGGTAGAAACTTGATTTAACCTGAGAGGGAAATTATCCTAGCAATCTTTTTTATATGCAAATACTATAATCATTTTTAAAAAACTACTTACACCACAGCAAGTTGAAGTCTGGACAGCAGACTGGCTGCTAACAGCAGCCCTCTATTTCCTCACAGACTAAACTTTGTTCCCTTCCTTACTGTTTCTGGATCAGGTTCAGATTGATACACATTTGCCCAGGCCTTGGAAGCTGCCACCCAACCAAGCAAGGTGGGAGGGTTTGTTAATTTAACTCCTACCTGATAACTACTTATCAACAACTTTTCAAAGACAGAATTCAACTTGTTTTAAAAAGAGACAGATGCTGGAAGGATGTAAAGAAAGCCTGAAAAATCTCATAATCTCCAATGGCTGGATTTTGTTTGCAGAGGGGAATTCTTCCTATATGTTTTTGCTTTCTTTGGAGAGGAGGGCAATGGGGAACAAATAAACAATACAGCAGTTTTTGGAGCTTCAAAAATACTGTTTTCTTCCTTTGCTAAGTTTTCTTTCTACCTCAGCATCTACACATTGTGTAATCAAGGCAGAGAGAGGTGCCCCTTCACCTCCGGTTTGGGGGCAAATTTAAGAGTTTTCTGACAGTGAAACCACTTGCTGATCTAACATAAAATGAGAACTTGCAAGATAAAATGTTATGCTGCTTCATCCCCTTCTACATCTCTAAGTTTCTTTCCCTTCTGAACTACTCTATTTCTGTAATTTGTAGCATTAGCTTTTGAAGCAGAAACCATTTATTATGTACTACTGTACTAGTCACTTTATAAACATTGTATCATTCTTTCCTAGGCAATTCTTTGGAAAGTATAGTGAATTCTGCTTAGGTCTGATTCTGTATACAATTTAGCCCACTCAGTAGCCAGGTATCCCCTGCAATGAGCACTATGGTGTCAGAATAATGCCCCCACATATATGTGCACCTTGCCCCCCAGAACCTGTGAATTTATGTTACTTATTGATAATGTGGCAAAAGGGATTTTGGAAGTATGACTAAGATTCAGGCCCTCAAAATGGGGAGTTTCCAGAAGAGATGTTCAATCCATATCACATGAATTCCTTAAAAATGGTAAACTCTTCCCAGCGTGGCCAGGAAGATGTGATGTGAGGGCTCATCTTGATCTTTCTGACATCAATGGAACAAAGAGGATAACTAGCAGTAGGAAAAGGCTTCTCCTTCAGACTCTCCTCCAGAGCCTCCAGCAAGGGCTGCTCCCCTCAGGACACTGGCTAAGCCTAGTGAGACCCACACTGGATTTTTGACCTACAGAACTGTGAGATGATAAATTTGTGTTTTTAAAACAGTATGTGTGTGATGATTCGTTACGGCAACAATAGAAAAATAATACAGGTCTTTAACTTCAAAATGCACCTTTGAAAATATAATACCCAGAACTGAGTAGAATACTCCAAAAGAGGTCCAATGGAGAAGAAATTAACTGTGAAACTCTCAAGTCCCTTAATCTGGATGTTAGCTTTACTTCTGTAAATGCAACTCAAGATTATTTCAGTTTTTAATGCATCATACTCTAAGTTAGTGGACTCCTAAATTTTTGTCACATGAACTCTATCAAACCTGATTCTACCCTCATTCCTATTTTCAACTAATTTGAGAGATGAAAATACAGAGCTTTATATTCAATCCTTTTAAATTTCATCTTACTGGTTTTAGGCCATCCTTCTAAACAATTACTTTTTGTACTCTGTCATGGGAAGTAACATTTTCAATCCTAGCTACATCTTCTTATCCCCGTGTGTTCACCAAATTATTAGTAAATAAACATTGAGCAGTCAAGTCAAAAGCAGAATCTGAAACCTGTTATTACAGATCTTCAGTTTGACATTGATCCATGAAATCAGTACTCCCTAGGTACATGAAGTTTGATCAGCCACAAAAACCACCTACTGCATAGAGCTTACTTTTTAAAATTCTCAAATATATCAGGAGAATAAAATGTCTTAATATATAAAGATATGTCCATAGCAACAAATCCACTAGAATTCTACTGGAAACAGTTTAATATGAGCTTTTTTTTTTTTCTGGTAATTCAGTGCAGTCTCTCAGTGGATTATCATTTTCTATTTTAGAGTTTACAAAGTGTAGGTTAATTATTCTTTCAAGACTACTTGAAATGAAAAAGAAATTTACATAATTATAGAAGTAACAATCTGTCACAAAAGAAGAGATATAAGTAGAAAGAGGGGGACACTATGAAAGATAGTGTGGTGGGGGGAAGGAGCAGTATGTGCCCTTGGGAGAGGAGAAAAGCCAGATCCAAGCAGTTGTTGTTGCGGCAAAGTAGTGTGAAACTAAGGTGGAAACACAGGGTGAAAAGTCTTAAAAAGGAGGCTGAGATTTTAACATAATATGTCAAGAAATGGGAGTAATTAAAAGGTTTTAAAGGAAGAAAACAGAATAAGAAGAGTACTTTAATAAACAACCATTGAAAAATAGGTAATGTATATGGATAATTCACAAAGGAAGAGATATGATGGCTCTTAAATTTATGAAAAGACACTCAACTTTACTATTTATATGAGAAATTAAAGTTAACAGTGCAATGACATCACTTTATTTTTTGGTAGTTAGACAAAGAGTTTACTAGATAATCAAAATGAGGATTGGAACCTGGGCAGTCTGATAGATACTACTCTGAGAACTGTTTCCATAAACACAAGCAATGACATCAATTTAACCTATCAAGTTGACAAAGTTCAAAGTCTCACAAGTCACAATGCAGGTGGAGTTATAGGGAAATAGTGGAGAATAAAGGTATGTCCATGGATATTCACTGCAACATTGTTTGCAAAAGTAAATGATGTAGATAGGAGGGAAATGAAAACTTTAATTACAAAATATAGGCAACTTTGTATTATTGAAAAAAAGGAGCTACATTGTTTTAAAAATAAGGTATAGAGGTAGTATATTTAGAATGCAACTATTTGTGTGTATGGAGAGAAATAGAAGGAGGGAGGAGGAAAAGAGATAATGTGCTGGGGTTCAGAAGTAGGAAGGAGACATATTTCCTTTTCTCCTTTCTGAATATTATTACCTATTTAAAAATAAACAGACATGCTAACTGACAGTGTGCTATCCTGGAATTTAAAAAAGTACAACAGTGGAAAATTTGTGAAAACTGAATGAAATTGGAATTTTAATTAATGGTCATGTATCAATCAAAAAATGGGCAGATGAGCCAAATAGGCACTTGTCCAAAGAAGACATACAAATGGTCAACAGACACATAAAAAATGTTCACCATCACTTGTCATCAGGGAAATGCAAATCAAAACTATATTGAGATACCACCTCACACATGTGAGAATGGTCCATATCAAAAAATCCAGAAACAAGTGCTGGAAGAGGGTGTGAAGAAAAGGGAACCCTTCTACACTATTGGTGCCAGTGTAGACTAGTCCAGTCCCTATGGAGTATGGAGATACCTCAAAAAACTAATGATGGATCTGCCATATGACCTAGCAATTCCTCTTGTAGGTATCTACCCAAATTAACACAGAAACAGCAATTTGAAAGGAAATCTGCATTCCTATGTTTACTGTAGCACTTTTCACAACAGTTATGATATGGAAACCTAAATGCCCAACAGATGAGTGGATCAAGAAGATGTGGTGTGCATTTGTGTGTGTGTGTGTGTATGTATTTTCCCAATGGAACACTACTCAGCAGTCAAAAAAGATAAACCCATATCATTAACCACAACAGGGATGAAGCTGGAAGGGATTATGCTAAGCAAAATAAGCAGAAGGAGAAAGATAAATACCAGATGATATCACTTACACATGGAATACAAAGATAGTAACCAAAGGGTCAAACAAAGACTAACTTTAAAACCAACTCTTAAAAACTGACTATAGAGTCTGAGGTATCCAAGAGGGAAGGTAAAGGGAGAACAGATTGTAGTGAAGGTGATGGGTGCTGTGGTGGTAGAAAAGCTAAAATAGGGGCCTCCCTGGTGGCGCAGTGGATTAAGCAACGCACTATGAAGCAAACCGCAGCCACTGCAGCAAGAGTTCGATCCCTGCTGCCGGCCAGGGAGGGGACCCACATGGTGCGGCAGACCTCTC
>JAGFMF010011690.1:5688716-5795271 GCA_019455555.1 Galemys pyrenaicus | reverse complement strand
CACCTGGTGGGGAGGGGAGGGGGAGGGTTGAGGGAAGATGGGAACACAAGGGACTGAAGTGATGGTGCACTGGTGAGATGGTGATGGGGAATACATGGGGATCACAATTTATGGCAAGTATATGTAAATTTTAAAACATTTTAATTTAAAAAAAAAAAACAAATAAAGCTGGAATGAAAATGTGATGGCTAGGAGTAGGAGGATTTTTCCTAAGGAGGAAAAATCAGATAATCAAATTGCTTTCTCCCAAGAACTTCTTCCATCTCTACCTGCCTGTACCCATATAGCTGGCAAAAAAAAAAAAGAAGCTTTTGATATTATCATTTTGGAAATATAAAAACAATATTTAATATACACAATTCATAGTGATTTCATAGCCTTAACTTCCCAATATGCTTTCTTTAAACAATATGCATTATAGAGAATTATCTTAAAGGATATTGATATAAAAGTTGACTTTTTGGAGGAAGAATTTCAAGACATCTTTTTAAAAAAAAAAAAAAAGATTTATTTATTTATACATAGAAGAGCTGGGGTACAGACCAGAGTCCAGGGCAGTGAGAGGACTCACCAGAGACAGAGTGGGAAGCAGAACAGGCAGATGGACTGAAACACACTGCTGAGAGGAGCAGCAGGTGAGGCAGGAGAGTTCTGCCTGGCCATGTGGGTCCCCTCCCTGGCCGGAGGCAGGGATCGAACTGGTGCTGCAGTGGCTGTGGTTTTTCCTCATAGTGCGTTGCTTAACCCATTGTGCCACCAGGGAGATCCCTCAAGACATCTTTTCTTTATGCTTTGGTACATATTTTGGTTCAAATGTATTTATAACCATAAAATCTCAATAAAGATATTTTCATTAAAAAAATAAAAATACAAGCTCATGATTCAAAGATTTTTATGTGATGTTATCTCCTTAACAGCAAATTCTCAAATGTAAAAATAAGAAGCACTTTGGTTTCTAAGATACAATTTCATTTTTATAAGTGAGGGAAAGTTTATTCAGTGTCTATTTTGTTCAGGGTTTCTTCTTATTCACCTTTTACCCAACAACTCGCACACTAACATCTTGTTTAATTTTCGCTCCTCTTTTATATAAGTTTTGAAATTTCTTAGCCAAAAAGTACAGTAATAGTATGTATCAAGTCAAATACCGCTGTATACACGCAATTTAACTGTCACACCACCACCAAACACTTTCAGTTGAAAAATATACCATTATCTTCATTTTACAGATAGGACCGGGGTGCAGAGGTTAATATCCCATTTACAAAAGTATAGGAGTAAAATCTGTGCTACAATTAAATTGCTTTTGTGTTCTTTTTTTTTAAGGCTGCATTCATAAAGTAATGATACTCAAGGGAAAGGGCTATGTGATTTCTAAATTTTCATTATATAGCTCCATATTTTTCCCTCAGAATTTTCCTAATGTTGTGGCTATCAACTATGGGTCTTTGGAACAACAGTATCACCTATGAATTTGTTAGAAATGCCAAATCTTAGGTCACACCTAGAAATACTGAAACAGAATCTCTAGGGCAGGGCTTAGCAATCCGTGTTTTTGTTAAAATACACACACACACACACAAGCTGCACTTTGTGAAATTACTCCTTTAGGATGAGTCTAATGTATGCTGAAGTTTGAGAACCATTTTTCTGATGTGTGATGTATCCACCAGTTATGAAAAAGATCTCATTTGACTATGTATTTCATATATTGACATAATTACATATTTTCACTAATTTTATTGCATTTCTTGGAAGGGGGAACTCATTTGTGTTCTTTCTACAAGCAGTTATTAAGCACCTATTATGTGCCATAAAACAATACTTGAAAAACCTGGTAAGAAAGGGAAATTAAATACTTACAATGCTGGCTAGTAATACAGTGTCATGCAACCAGCTAAACTGAAATTCCAAAGAGAAATAATCTAGTCATTAGTTTAGCTGGATTATTGTTTTATTGTTGCTATAGTTACCTTATATGTACCAGCAGTGGGCAGCTGCTACTTTGTGCTTAGTGAAGCCTGAGACTCTACTCAAGGGATTTTACTCAGTGTTCCTGCTCCAGGTTCAGCTTTCAGAAGTACTGCATGCCTGGGCCAAAAAGGGTTCTTTTTTCTGCATCACTGATTCTCTTTAAGTGGGTGGATTGCTGTTGATTATTAAACAATGCTAAGTGTCTTCATTCCTTGTTCTAGACTCAATCTTAGCAGGCCATATGTACTTAGGCCTTGGGTTTGGGGCTTTCTGAATCCCATGGCAATGAAATATTGTCTTATAACTATAGGGAAACTGCAAAAACTATTTCAGTATCCCAGATGCCACTGGTGGAGAGTTTCCTATGTCTTCCCAGGGCAGAAAACTTTTGCTTATAACCTACCCCTAGAAGCAGTGAATCTTTGCCTAAACCCTAAAAATGGAAAAGGTTTTCTATCCCTCTCCTAATGACTCATAGTTTCGTTTCATGAGAAAGTGGGCAAAGTTTTGTATCCTTATGTTCTAAAACGTGTCTCTCTCTTGCCTTGCCTCCAATTTTTTATGAGCAACAATGGAAGCTACCATAGGTTCAGTTGTATACCACCCACAAGATGAGTTGAAGTCCTAACTCCTGGCACCTGTGAATGTGACTGCATTTGGAAATAAGCTCTTTGCAGATGTAATCAAGTTAAGGTCATGTTAGAATAGGGTGAGCCCTCACAGTGGTTAAGCAATGCACTATGAAGCAGACCACAGCCACTGCAGCACGAGTTCAATCTCTGCTGCCGGCCAGGGAGGGGACCCACATGGCGCAGCAGACCTCTCCTGCCTTGCCCGCTGCTCCCCTTAGCAGTGCGTTTCAGTCCATCTGCCTGTTCTGCTCCCCACTCTGTCTCTGGTGAATCCTCTCACCTCCCGCAACTCTGGCCTATACCCTGGCTCTTGTATGGATAAATAAATAAATCTTTAAAAAAAAAATAGGGTAAGCCCTAACCAAACATGACTGGTGTCCTTTATAATGAAACACAGTCCCATAAGTTGTTCCTCCACAACAATATACAGTCTGAAACGCCTTTATGTAGCTTCAGAAACCAGTTAAGTCATAGTACCCAGAGAACCTCAAAGACAAGAACGGTCACATAACAAGGGATCAGAAACCCATTTCATTTTACCTGATTGTCCTAACCGAGGCTTGCACAATTTGGCATGGTCAAGAGTTAACTACCCATCTCATAGCTTCTCCATCGGTAGAGAAAGAGAAGACTAGAATACACGGTCAATACATCAAGCAAGTTTTTTTCTTCCATGCTTGAGGGGAGTGCCTGAGGGACCAGAATGCTGGGGAAATCAGCATACTGTTTTTTGTTTTTGTTTCTAAAAAATATTTATTTATGCTTACAAGAACTGGGGTACAGGCCAGAGTCGCTGGAAGTGAGAGGATTCACCAAAGACAGAGTGGGAAGCAGAACAGGCAGATCGACTGAAATACACTGCTGAGGGAAGCAGTGAGCAAGACAGAAGAGGTCTGCTGTGCCATGTGGGTTAGCTCCCTGGCCAGGGATCAAACTTCTGCCACAGTGGCTGGCCATAGCTTGATAGTGCTGAGACTTTAACCCCTGTGCCTCCAGGAAGGCCCCAAGAAGACATCTTTTTTTTTTTTTTTTGAAGATTTATTTATTTACGCTTACAAGCACTGGGGTACAGGCCAGAGGTGTGGGGGGGGTGTGAGAGGATTCACCACAGAGAGTGGGGAGCAGAACAGGCAGATCAACAGAAGCACACTGCTGAGGGGAGCAGCGGGCACAGCAGGAGAGGTCTGCCGTGCCATGTGGGTCCCTCCCTGGCCGGCAGCAGGGATCGAACTTGTGCTGCAGTGGCTGTGGTTTGCTTCATAGTGTGTTGCTTAACCCACTGCGCCACCAGGGGAGGCCCCCCAAGAAGACATCTTAAAAGAAGTAAGAAAAAAGCAACTCACAATGTAATAAGAGGGGACCACGTTAAGACTAGGAGCAGATTACTCATCAGAAACATGGGCCAGAGGTAGAATATATACAAAGTGTTAGAAGATAAAGGCTTCCAACCAACAACACTTTACCAGCAAAAATGTCCTTAAAAATGAAGGAGAAATGAAAATTTCCTCAAACAAACAAAAGCTGGAGAATTCATCATGATGAGAACATATCTCACAAGAAATGCTAAAGGGAATCCTTCAAGTTGAAATGAAAGGTTATTAGAAAGCAATATGGAAGTATACAAAGTATAAAGTTCTCTGGTAATGGTAAATATTCAAGCAAATACAGAATCCTTTAGTAGTGTAATGGTAACATATAAATCACCTTTAGTTCTGATATGGAATTTTTTAAATAATGGCATAAAAAGTAACAAAAAGCCATATTGATGGATACAAAATACAAAAAAGATGCAATTTATGACAACAGTCACAAAGAGGGAAACATAAAGGAGTAAAGTGTATGCAACTGAAATTAAATTGTTTTTAGTATAAAATGGGCTGTTATGCACTAGCTGAGAAACAAGAGATGCTAAGGAAACTCAACTGTACACAACCAAAGGTAGGTAGTGGGAGTGTCAAGAGGTGCCTAGAAACCAGGATTCCGATCCTTGTTCTTGAGAGAGGGTGGTCCCCATCAAGAGAAAGATGCTTAGTGTGGACCTAACAGTGAGGAGATACGTGTATGAGAGGACTGGGGTGCTCCAAGTGTATAGGACTCCCAGTGAAAAACACAAAGTGCGGAAAGGCAGGACTTCCTTTTCCCCTCCCTCTGCCTTTAAGTTGTGCTTGAAAGTACCACTGCAAAGTTACACTGAAAGCCCTAAGTAGTACAGACAGGCATATCTGGAGCCCAGAAAGGAGTTATCAACACCTTCCCTAGTGCACCCATCTGCACCCCAGATTAGGCAGCTAAGATAAATTCTCTTACAGACAGTGCCATCTACTGGAAAAAGTAGAAGTCTGCACACTTCTTTAACACACTTGAAATAACCTACATAGCCAATAAGAAGACAGAAAAATAACACAAATGGCATCTTTACTCTTCAGTAAAATACTTCACAATAGAGAGGGAACAAATCTCCAGAAACCAACCACAAAGACTTGGGAGATCTTTTTTTTCTATCAGATACAGAGTTTAAAATTACCATGATAAGAAATTCAAAATGAGAGAAAACTAGAAAAGCTAATCAAAGATACAAGAAATTCAGAAATTGAAACAGTAGTGAAAAGTATCCCCAAAACAAAAGCCCAGGACCAGTTTCACCAGTGAGTTCTGCCAAACCTTCAAACATGAAGTAATGAACATGTAAAAATCAGAGACATATTTAAATTTCAACTTTGAATTAATTTCCTCTAATACTATTATAAAATTTTAATTAGAGGTCTTATCAGGGAGAGAGTCAATAGAATTATGTGAATAGTTGAGTGATAGAATATTGAGTTTTTTTTATATATGTAATGTATAGGAAGCACAAGAAAATGAAATCTGAAAAATCTCCCGTTTTATAGAATAGTGAGTTGGATAGGGAACTGGTGCGATCGAGTGTTAAAGCTAAAACTAAGATAAAGCAGTAGGTACTGGCTGTGCTTTAAGTGAAGTGAAGATATATTCCATAAGGTTGACTTGTTGATTGGAAGTTTTCTGCCAGTTTTCTCAATCATTAGAACTGGTACCTCAGTATAACAACTATAAGTGCTGATCTGGAGTAGGTGGCTACACTTGAATAGTTTATGAACATTTGGATGGGATTACGCAAAACAAAATAAGTCAAAAGGAGAGAAGACAAATACTGGTTGTTAATTGATACTTATATATGTCGACTATAGAAAGCCAAACTAACAACAAGCCTGGGAAATGTTATCATAGAACTGAGGCTATCAAAGGGGTAAGAACAATCCTTCACCCTGGTCCATTAGACCTCCTCCACCTTTGCTCCCCAATCCTAATTGTAGGATTTGATTTGCTAAGTTTTCATGTATGTTCATGAGAACTGTTGCTCTGTAGTTTTCTTTTTTTGTGATGCCCTTGTTCTGCTTTTGATATCAGAGTAATGTTGGCTTCATAAAATGTGTTTGGAAACATTCCCTCTTCAATTTTTCAGAATTTCAGACTAGGTATTACTACAATTAAAATGATCATATATCGTGATCAAATGGGATTTATTCCAGAATGGTTCAACATCTACAAATCGATCAATGAATTTCACCACATTAACAAACAGAAAGATAAAAATCATATGATCATATCAATAGATGCCAAGAAAGCATTTGATAAGATTCAACATCCGTCTGTAATAAAAACTTAAAATATGGGATAGATAGAACACACCTAAACATAATAAAGGCTCTATCTATAACAAGTCCACGATCAACATCTAATTTTAAATAGAATAAAAGATTTTGACTTCAAAAAGTACTGTTTATCTCTGGGTCAAAGGCAGAAAGGCAAAAGGTAAAAGAAAATTTAAAAATAAGAACATGTATTGCTAGCTGAAGGCCACTTGTCAAATATTCTTATCTTTTCTTCAAAATGCCAGTTTTGTTTAAGAAACACTGCAGAGTTTACAGAAAGGTCTGTTATGAACCCCTGCCCACATCCTTACTTTACTTCTGGCTTGCAGGTAACTCCATAACTGAGACTGTTTTAAATCACACACACACAAAAAAAATAGAATTAGGGAAGTACATACAACATTAAGACCTGTATTGTATAATGTCCCACTTAACTTTACCTATACACAAAATGGATTTAAGTTTGACTACTATGTTAGTAAAAGATTTTTTTTGAAATCTAATTCATCTGCTCAATTTTCCATCCTCTATTCCAATTCAGTGACTGGCTACAAAAATCTATTTTTCTAGTTTCATTGAGATATAATTGCCACATAATGTATTAGCTTAAGGTATACAACACAATGATTTGATATATGCATGTTACAAAATTAAAAACATACTTCCAAGTACCCACTTACCTATCTCAAAAGCCGCAACCATAGAATCTTATATTACATCATGATTAAAGTAGAATAATATTGGTTGGTATCTTTCACAGCAGACTTTCAAAAATATCCACTTACTATGTTTGAATCAACCTTGGAAATGTCTTGGACACAAGAGAAGCTTAAGTTGGAAGTCCAACTCTACAATGTCATCTCTCAGACATTGTAGAGACTTTACTATAGATAGATTACCATGGGGAATTTCCTAATGTAGAAAGCAGATTTTTCTAGAAGAGTAATTTCATTTTTTACAGCTAAATCAAATAGGTTTTCTGGGTTTCTATGTAATATTCAATGTTTGTGACCTCTGCCACAGAACAAAGTTTATGATTCTAGTCCAATTATCATTTCTATACAAGCTCACTCTTCAATGAGTCAAATTTATAACCTGCATTTACACTATGGAGATATTCAATACTTTAACTTCATCTAGTTTAATATTACTACTATATTATCTTGGTTTTGATGTCTTTATACATCTTCATTCCATTGTACTACGTACATTTTTAGAAGCCACTTCAAATGTTCTTAAAAAACATAATAAATTTAACTCACCTTTTAAAACCATTTAAAAATATTAAGTGCCCATAATTTGGGTTATAGTTCTCCTTGTCCCAAATACATAATTCTGTGAGTACAAGTTAAATTCAGTCACTAATAAATACGTGTCTACCATGTGCAGGCTGCTGTGGAGTGTTCAGGGTGCTGGGGGGAGGGAAATACCAGTAAGTTATACGTTGCCAGAAATAGAGTGGGGGAGAAAAAAAGCAGTCAGGAGGTTTAGGGACCCTATGGGGTAGTGAGGTTACAATTTTAAATAAGGGAGCCAGGGGGAGTCTTAAGAAGGAGTTATGTTATGACCTGAAGGATATAAAGAAGATGAAAGATTAAACCACGTAGATTTGTGGTAAAAGTATTCCAGGCACACAGAATCTCAAGAGCAAAAGTGTTGAGGCAGCAAGTAAGTCTGCATTTTGGAGGATCAGTTAATAAGTAAGAGTGGCTGTTAGTAGATGATAGAGAGATCAGGGAGAACAGAGGCATATCAGGTCCAGAGACCATTATAGAGACTCTGACTTATAATTGGAGGGGATCATAACCAACTGGAGGGTACTGAACAGAAGTTAAGTGACCTAGAAGAATTTAAAGTAATTGATATGGTAAATGAAAAGAATGGTACTGTGGGGAAAATTAATCCGCAAATAATTACTGAGTTCATACTATTTATTCTGCTCTTCCTAAACACTGGCAAACAGCGGTAAATAAAACAAAGATCATTCCTTGCCCTCGTGAAGCTTTAGTTTGTGGGTGAGAAAACAAACAAATGATTAAAAATTACAACTATGCTATTAGGTATAAGACAAACTGGGTGATTTATGAAATAATGATGCAGGGAGGTCTTCCCTCTAGGCTATGAGGGAAGATTTTTTTGAATAAAAAATTAAAGTGAGTTCGGTAGTATAAGTGAGTTAAATGAAGAGGTATTGAGGGAAGAGAGCATTCCAAGCAGAAAGTGTCTGCAAAATCCCTGAAGAAAAAATTTGCACCTTTAGGGAACTGGAAGACCACTGTGGCTGGGGCATAGCAGGCAAAGAATGCCTTGCGATTTTTGGTTAAATTCTAAGGGTAATAACAATTTAGAGCAAGAGACCAAAAAGATTAGAATTTCATTTTCAAAAGCATGAAATTAAAGAAGGGAAGAGTCAATATAGGAGATCAGTGAAGAGCTAGGAGAATTATGCCAGAAAGAGAAAGAAATACCTAAATACCAGATGGCATTATTTACATGTGAAATATAGAAAAACCAAGAAAAGATTCAGACAAAGACAAACTTTTAAACCAACCTCTGAAAGCTGACCAAAGATCTGGAGCTTTCAGAGGAGGGTGGGGTGGGGGGAAGGAAAGAAGTAGGGGGCAGGAAAAAGCATAATAGATTATAGTGGAGGACTATGATTGTGTCAGTGGTGGGTGGGGGGAGTGCTGTGGTGCCTGTACCTGAGAGGGGAAATCCTATACTGTCAAAACACTAACAGAGATGTAAAACAGCACTTAAGCTATTGCCAAAGAATGGGCAAAGATGATAGTAGCTGGTAAGTGTTGTGGACATGAGAACAGAAACAGATGGATAGCTTGAAAAGACAGATGGACAGTAGAAAAGACAGATTTTGATGATAGATTAGATTTATGAAGATTATGGAAGGTCAGGGATGGCTGAGGTTATTTAAGCACTTTTCTTGAAGTTTTTTATAGACAGATCCTACTTTCTATACAGAGAAGAGATAAATGTTACTGCGATTTTTTGGGGGAGAGAAAAAAAAAACAAAAAGTTGATCACATATGGTAACTGAGCCACAGCTGCCAACAGTCATGCATAAAAGAACTGCCAATTGTCATGCACAAAAGAGCCTCAATTTGCACAATCTATGCAATTTGTTCTATCTCCATCAAGGCATGAAGCTTGGCTATGACTATTTAGAAAATGAAGCAGCTGGATTGCACATTTAAAATCTTCTGATAAATATTCAACAGACTGTATGATGCTAGGACTGTATGCGTTTATTTAACTTGTAAGAAGGTAAAACCAACATTTTTTACATCATTCCAAAAAACTTAACTCAGTAATTCCAGGGCACCAAACACTAAAGAATTATTTTTTTTACCAATGAATTGGAGTGTACAACACTTCAAAGGTATTCCTTATTCTGCAAAGACAGTTTAAAAGTTTTTTTATTCCTCACCCTGCTATCACCAAAAAGGTTTTCAGGGAAACAGCTGACTTACTCATTTTAAATCACTAAAGATAAATTTAGAGAATGAAAACATAGCATTTTCTCTTATAGAGACCACCAAATTTCCAGTCATGCTAGCTACAATTTCTATAGCCTGTCTCTAGAATCCTCTAATGGTTCTAAACTAAATGGCATTTTTGGGTTTTTATATTAGACCAGAAAGACAAAAGGAAATACTCTTAATACAATCTTTCTACTAGTACGACGTTGAATCTACCTTAAATGCTCTACAGTAAAGAGTCAGAGAAGATAGCATTAAATTTTATATAAAATATTTCACTGTGCTATGAAATAAAAACTATCTCATTAGTTTAGACCAAATAGACCACAAGTCAAGCTGATAAACTGTTAATTTGTCACAAGTAGTATGAAAAGAACGTTTCCTAAGAATGCATATAAGTAGAAAGTCATTAGTGCTAAGATGATACTTGTAAATCAGCTACTGCAAATCATAAGAGAAAATACACTTTATTTAATGACCACATGCACAAATGTAAACACATACACACTCACACAGACATAAAACTACATTTACTCTAACCATGTGAGATGCACTATAAAATTTCCTGCTCTATCTTCCATTAAAAAAAATGCTAGTCACAACTTAATAAAATAAACTTTGTAAACCATGAATATGTTACAATCTGTAACTGCTCTTGAGCATTATCACTGCTAATTTATAACTTAAAGAAAATGTATAACGTTGTTCTCCTTCCTAGTACTAGTCCACAGTAGTATTCTAAGTATTCAGAGAAAACACAAGTTAGCATAGCCTTGTTACCATGTATCCAGCCTAGATAAGGTGCATATTTTCAGGGCACTTAAGTCACCTACCTTTTCAGGCCCAAGAGCTGAGTGAATAAATCATTTGCAGCTGCTGTTTAAGAGGACCCTATGTCTGTATTGCACTTTTACATAAATCCTTTTTACATACATTTTTCACTTGATCCTCACAACAACCCTGTGAGGTAGGTGGGGGAAAATACCAGATTTCCTTTACAGATGATGAAGTTAAAGTCCAGTGAGGTAAAGTGACTTTTCCAATTATCAAATAGTAAGAGGCAGGAGAATAAGAACCATTAAGCTTTAGGTTGAGGACTCTTTTTTTGAAAGGAGGTCACCTCTGATTATAATCTGACATCAAATATTTGACCACTTCATCCTCAATTTTTTATTGTTCACTTAAGTTTTTATAGAACACATCAAAAGACCTGATTCTTGACTTATCAAGCCAAATTTATACTCCCCTAAGCAATGAAAATTTATGGCCAAAGGACATACATTCTTTTGGAAGGTACTGTTTCCTTGTCTCTAAAGGAAACACAAGCAATATGAAAGACCTTAGAGGCAAGGAAATCAGAGGAAAAATTAAAAATGGAATGAATTAATGGATTTAGTTCCTTTAAGCTTTAACTTTTGTGAGAGGGTTCAAAAGAATGCTTTAATGAGATGAGACTTGAAGCTTTTGAAGAGGATCTAAGTCTTGATGAAGTTATTCAAACTCAAATCTTGAATGCGTAATGATGATGGGCCACAGGGTCTTCAAAAACTTGATGCTTTAAAACAAAACAAAGAACAAAAAATTCTACCAGCAATTCTAATAAATTATTTTTAGAGGGTTTGAAAAGCTACAACCCTTTAGAGAGTGATTAATCAGATCACTACAGAGAGAGGATGAGAGAGAGAGAGAGAGAAAGAGAGAGAAATAATGAAAAAGGAAAAAAGATTTTAAGATTATATAGTCTATAGCTAAATATGTTCACTGGCTTTTTTCTCTTTAATATTTTTCACTTCATATTTCAATAGAATCTTAAACTCTTAGAGAATCACCCATAGCTGTCAGATAAATCAGTCAGATAAACTGATTTAATGATTACTATCTGTGATTACTATTTAATGATTACTATTTAATGATTACTATCTTTGATTACTATCTGTGATATCAGATTGTTTTGAAGAATTTTTGACCTTTGAAATCTGACCAAGTATCTGATGAAGATAGCATAAAAGGAATTGAGCTTTGGGATAGAAAAAGAAATTAGGAAAATTATGGTTTCAAAATATTTAAATAGGGAGGAAAAGTGACAACGCCTTAAAATAGAAAAATTCAGGCTATGTGCAAGTTCAAATGAAGAATAGATAGTAACATTACAAACACGCATCGAAGAAACTGGAAAGTTTATAGCCACCTGAAAATGCTGGTGTTACTAACATCCCTGTGACAGCTACCCTTTCTCTTTTTCTCTTAATGACCATTCTTATGCTTATTTTAACTTGTTTCTTTTTACCTTAAGGGCTCCTATAATCCTGGTATTTTTTTTCCCCAAGAAAACTTTCAGCTTTTATTTATTTATTTACTTTTAAAGATTTATTTATTTATGCATACAAGCACTGGGGTACAGGCCAGAGGTGCAGGGGGTAAGAGAATCTACCAGAGAGAGTGGGGAACAGCACAGGCAGATCAACCAAATACACTGCTGAGGGGAGCAGTGGGCGAAGCAGGAGACGTCTGCTGCCATGTGGGTCACCTCCCCAGCCAGCACCAGGGATCAAACTCGTGCTGCAGTGGCTGTGGTTTGCTTCAGAGTGCGTTGCTTAACCCACTGCGCCACCAGGGCCCCAACTTTCAGCTTTTAAAAGTTATTAAGAACAGGGGTCTCCCAGGTGCAGTGGGTTAAGCAGTGCACTATGGAGCAAACTGCAGCCACTGCAGCACTAGTTCGATCCCTGCTGCCGGCCAGGGAGGGGACCCACATGGCGCAGCAGACCTCTCCTGCCTCGCCCGCTGCTCCCTCAGCAGTGTGTTTCAGTGGATCTGTCTGTTCTGTTCCCCACTCTGTCTCTGGTGAATCCTCTTACACCCCTCTTCCCCACCCTCACACACCTCTGGCCTGTACGCCAGCTCTTGTATGCATGAATAAATAAGTCTTTTAAAAAAAAAAAAAGAACAATTAATATTTACTGAGTGTCTGTACTTTGTGCCAAGCATGGCTATAAACTCTCCACAAAGATTAACTCATTTAATCCTATCACTAATATAATAAGCTAAATACTACTATCCCTAATTTACAGATGAAGAAACTGAGACAGAGAGCTGGTAAGGAATTCAGGTAGTTTACCGAGGAAGTAAATAGTGGAGTCAGGATTAAACTTGGAACCTCCGGCTCTAGAACACTTACCTACACCCCTGCTCTACAAAACTGGTTTCAATACAACACTTACCAGGGCTTTCTTTAAATTAGTATCATACCATGTCACAATCTCTTACTCCAAAATTCAGAATTTCCAATTCTGATTGGAAAGTATAGTGACTGACTTAAGTTTACAATAGAAGAGATGTAGAATTAATTTCCACAGTCATCTCACTCAAAAGTGATATTATGCAGGGATATCAAAGCAGTTTAAAAATGAAGCATGCCAATTATTTACTGTATTTGTAATGATGGTGTCTGTAAAGATACGTGTTAGTAAAATATTTTCAAGCACTTTCTAAAACAAAATATATGGGAACATGCAGAAATGAAACCAAATGTAAGACAGACAACTCCAAAAGTGGTAACCTATATTCAGGCTCTGGACCTAAGCACACTTTAATGCAGGTATTTTTTATATTTCTGAGAGAACTAGTAAAAATAAGTAATGCTGCTTCAAAAAAAAAAAGGGGGGATGCCACTAAAATATTGACAGTAGTAGAGGATTATAGGCAATTTTACTCCTTTCTGACATACATGTTATATATATTTATTCATATATCCTAATTTTAAAGAGTTGGACATAGATAACTTGTACTAGTTTTTAAAAGGGGATTTTAAAAGCATGCCCTCACCATTATTAGCATTAATATATTTTAAAGTTCACATTAGAATGTTTAGATGAATTTGTTCTAATCTATTTGAAGAGAAAAAGATTCAAGGCAAAGTAAGCTTTTATTTATCTTTAAAAGATTTACTTTTATTTATTTATGCATACAAGAACTGGGGTATAGGCCAGAGGTGTGGGGGTGGGGGGTGGTGAAAGGATTCACCAGAGACAGTTTGGGGAGCAGAACAGGCAAATCTACTGAATACACTGCTGAAGGGGGCAATGGGGGAGACAGGAGAAGTCTGCTGTGCCAGGTGGGTTAGCTCCCTGGCCAGGCATCGAACTCACACTGCAGTGGCTGACTACAGCTTTAATAGCCTGAGACTTTAACCCCTGAGCCAACTAAGCCTATGGTAATAATGAATCAACAACCACTATTTACTTAGCACCTAACACAGGCAAAGCTTTTAAATTTTTTATCTGTATTCTTCAGTGAATTCCTATATTACAGATGAAGAGATTGAGACTTGGAATAAATAATAAATGAAGAGAACTTCTAGTAGATATCGGAGCCCAGATTCAAGCCTTTACTACTCTAGAATCAGTGCTGTTTCTACTATATAGTGCTGCCTCTCCAAATGTAAAATAACAAAATACCTATCTTTAGTATTAAACACACTGAAGGGATATTGCTAGATATTTCTAGATAGAAAATAGTGAACATAAGTGAGGATTATCGCTTTGAATATCTATTAATATAGAGCTGTTTCTATCTAACCAAAAGGGCCCAAGCTGCTACAATTTCAAAATTAGTTGGTCTGCTTTCTGTTTTTTTTCATACTTGTTACCACTCAGGCACTCAGTTCATTCACATTGTTGCTCCAAGTATACTAGAGTTAGATACCAGTAATTAAGCCTGTTAGAATTGTGAAGAAAGACATGGATTTCGTGTCTATAATTTACGTCCTTAGGTAATTTAAGTATTTCCTGGTTTTGGGTAAAGTGAGATTGAGGGTTAAATTGAGTGGTCTGAGTGGATAAGTTACTTGTCAATATTTAAAAACAGGGATCATAGCATGTATACTCATACTACAATAAATCACTTTATTGCACTATAAAAAAAATTTCAGAATCCAAGGGACCTTCATAATAATTTTGTATAATCTCCCATACAGCAGGAAAAACCTCTACAATATTCCTACTACTCAAAACAACTTAAGCAACCCGAATGACCTAACTAAGTTCAGTCTCTTGACACTCTCTGTTCTACTGCTGACTAGTTCTATACCTTCTCTCATTTAGAACTATTTTTGGCCTAAAATAATAGAGAACAAGTGTGTTTCTTGTAGAGTTTCTGCAACTCTTCCAAAGTCTGTATTTTCTGAGCAAAATAGTCCCAGTTCCTTCAATCTAGGTCATCATAGTTGTACTTTTATATAATCACAAAATTGATTAAAAGCAATTCTCTTGTTCTTCAAGATTTATCTAATAATGAAATTAGTTTTTATATATAAATGGTTTGTGGGTTAATGAGTCTAGTTAATCCGTCTTGGTCATATACTAATTGGAATACTAGGAAAGGCTTCTGGGCCTAATTCAATTAAAACTGAATGACAATACACTTTCAGTTATTTCTTTTTCTCTTTCCTAAAACAATACCACAAAACAGAACCTTACAAGAGATTCTTAATCTTAATCTTATATGTTGCTAGATTTTAATTTTTTCACTCTCAGGCTTTGTCTACCTTCCTATTACTCTGACCCTGTAAATTTTGTATCATAACACTTCCATAATTCTTTTTGGTTGCTCTCACAATTATGACTTACCTATGACAGGCTTAACTCTTGAGGTCTTAAAATTCTTTCTCTTATACTAACTGGACATCTTCCTATCTATAATTATTGGTTTTATGAAAATTTGTAATTTATGTATCTATCTATATATAAGTGCACTGCATATATATGTGTATATCATACACATACATGCATCTTCTCTAATTCTGTTTTCCACATGTAACCTCTACATTCATGCTAATCTCCTTTTTTCCTATATGTTACCTTATTCTAACAACTGAACTCAGGATAACACAATCTTCCCTTGGATTCAATTCACTGCTCTCCACATCAAGAGTAGAAACTCCAGGGATGCAGTCCAATGATACCCCTTGTAGCTCTTAGTGATTAACCTCAAACACTTCAAGAGGCAAATCATCATTTAATAAAAATGATTATATGCAAAATAATTTGTCAAAGAATGGTATAAAACACCTGACATACCATCATCTGTTCCATTCCATTAATTATGACTTGGTCACTAGACTAGTAGCCTTCATTTTGATTTTAACAAGATACACAGACGTATCATATAGGAATGTATCTTATACAGCCTGTTCTCAAGTAAGTTCCAAATAAAACCCCTCTACAATAAAATGAAGATTGTTATATCTTTAAATTTCTTGTATAACTCAGTTAGTCACCTACCATTATTCAAAATTTCCTACTATAAAAGTATAGGAAATAAAAAAACAAAGTTGCCTACAGAAAAGAAATTTTTGCTGAACTCAAGGTAGGTAGGTAGTCATTCAATTCAAAGTAGTATTCCTCACATAGAGTGAAATTATGCATATATATCTAAAAAAACATTTCTGGTTTACTGAGACTACTAATAGAACAAGTCATTCTTTGAATGGCTTAAACCAGTTCTAAATCAAGAAAAAGTGAAATAATAACTGTAAGATATTTAAAGAGTAGTGTTCCTAAATAGGATCAAATGAAGCAAAGTTTATCGCATCAGACGTACTGAGTAGCTCAGAAGAGCCACGCCAATGCAAGACAAATCTAGCTCGCAAACAAAGGTCACAACATCCATCACCTGGTAAGGTCAGCAACATGCTATAAATTATAAATAACCATTGAATTTGGCAGCATTAAGAATTTAGTTTATTCATAAATACTTATTAAAAGCAACAATCTAATGTCAAGGTTAAAAATCCATTATAATAGCACCAAATCTTCCATTCAGTTTTGAAAAAAACTTAACTCACTTATGCAACCCTGAGTAGTGAATAATGAAAATAATTATAAAAGACATGAGGAATGGTAGTAGAGTCCCATAATTATTAAAATCACATAAAGCGTTGCTGTTTCTTAGTATTATGAAAATTAAAACATGCTCATGGTAAAAATTTCAATCCATTAAAAAGAACATGCAAAAAAGAAAAAAATGTGAGGTTTCTCCCTACTCTAGATCTCATCTCATATCCCAGGTTACTCTGTCAGTAATTCCTTATGTGCATTTGAAGATATTTTGCATGGGTTTCTATAAGTGTATGGTTTTAAAGAACAAGTGAAAACATACTATACGTACAGTTCTATACACTGTTCTTCTGTTAACATATCTGAAAGATTTTTTTCTATAACCTCAATTATGGATCTATTGCATTCTTTCTAAAAGCTGCAAAGTACTACAATGAATGAAAGCATTTGTTTAACTAGATTGCTATTGAGGGATACTAAGGTTATTTCTAGTTTTTTAAAAAAAATTTAAATAATACAGTAATAAATACCCTTGTAAACAAATTTTTTTGTGTGCAAGTACAAGTATATCTGAAATATAAATCCCTATAAATTCTAAACAAAAAGTCAGTGTATATACAATGGAGATGAAGAAAAACTAAGCGGGACACTTAGTGTCTAAAAGATGCCAAATACTATCACAAAGTTAGAAGTTAAGGTTTTAAAAAGCAACAAACTGATAAGTTAGGAAAGGATAAATAGGAAAAAAAGAGAAACTACCCCCCGAAAGATAAAAGACTGGAAGAATGAATGACCTAAGGGATTAAAAAAAAATTTTTTTTTTTTTGTGCTTAAGCATAGGTATAAAATAAAACTGGGCAGACGATTTGGGACATATACTATAATAGAGCCAAACTCAGATATGAAGTGACTTAAATAACTATTTGATGCCACATTCCTACAGCTATCCATTTGCTTACATATTCCAGTAGGTGCTAAAGTTTTGAAAGGAAGTCTCCCTCAAAAAGGAAGCAGAGCAGTAATCTCCCAGGAGTAACAGACATTGTAAATCTTTTTAATTTCTGATCAATTTGACAGGAAACTAATAACAGTTTCCTCATATATACAAAGCAAACTTCTCTGGAAGGTCCAGATCAAAACATTTTAAAGAGATTCTGCTTTTATTTTTCATTCACAATCCTATAATTTACTAGGCAAATTTGGGGTTGTCTTCTTATTTAACATAAAACAGTCATCAACTTACCTTTCCCAAAATGCTAGTATTTGAATGCAACGATACAAACTGATTCATGTTTTTGTCCATTAATGGTCCGTGAATTTCTTTAAATGAAGTCCATGTTAGAGTCCATTGATATCCATGTTCTGCAAAGCTGAAAACCTTAAAAATATCAATACATTATACCTAAGTTACCACTTGGATATCAATTTATCATGAATAATAATTACAATAGTTATTATGAACATAAACATGTAGGTGTGCAAAATTAGTGAACATGACTTTAAACAGCAGATTGAGATACCAAAATTAGACTTAAAAGATGTTATTAACATAAATCTAGTAAATCTCAAAACATTGTTTTTCTATATTTAAATCATGTTTAATCTTTTAATAAATCTTAAATTGAACGACTTCACATTCACATGTAGGTAACCTTATAGTAAGTGAAAAACCCATGTAACACAGCCACAAGAATCATGCCTCTATTCCTGTCCTTGGTTCTGCATTGCCACAAAGCAGTCCTTCCCCAACTTTGAGAATCATGGTGATCACAATAAATGAGATTATTTCTCGATTCCACTGATCCTATACCCTCCCAATCCCTGTTTAGGAACTGTAGAGAACTTAGTGGTATCTTTGCAGAATACAAAGAAGACAGAGGCGGGACCTCCCTTGTGAAGCAACTGGTTAAGTCTCAGCACAATGAAACTATCTGCAGTGCCAGGGCAAGTTCCGTCCCCCACCAGGGAGCTAACACACATGGCGCAGCAGATCACTCCTGTCAAAACATTATTTTGTGCCACATATGTATGCATTCTAATGATGGCACATAGTACACATACACAAAGACAGGGACGACCTGGATACCAACACTTGCCAGAAATTGGGTAAACAAGTTAAAAGGCAGTCCAACTTTTAAAATTTAAATGACTGCAGTGATGTATTTACATGTCTACTTTTTGTTTTCAATTAAAGGACATTTTAGAATTTTAAATCTAAATACCTTTACTAGTTTTTTCTTTGTTAAATGAAAAAGCCATATATTTAAGTTTTCCTATTCCATTATATCTAATCCATAAGATCTAGAATCTTTTGACAGCTATTCTCTCATTAGATAGCAGGAAGCTTATACACACAATCACCTCACTGGGACTACATCCCTGTAATGATTCATGCCAGTCTCATATTACATAGACTGATGGGTCATCTGCACTTTTTCTATTTGGCCACCAAAAACAATCTGATGACAGTACTTGTTCTTTTGGGTGCAGATCCACTCTCCACGTTTAAGATACATAAATATTTTACAAAGGTAACAACTGAATCTCCAGGGATTCACTATTTTGGAAGCCTTCTACAACTGCCAGGAAAGAGTTAGCTTTATGTATACAAACCAGGTGAAACATCCAACTGGATTTTTGTTATGAAATATTTCTCACTTACATCTCAAATGTAAGAAGAACCCCAATATAAAAAAGAAAAAATTAAGAAAAAGAAAAGTAAGTTTATACTTCTGAAAATATGGCACTTAGAATATTAATAAGAATCTCAGCAAGACAACTGCAGTTTGTTGTTTGTTGACTAACTCCTCCCAGGCATTAGTCATCTGAAAGTTCTTGCCAAAACAGTAAAGAAACCCAAAAGACGTGAAATCAATAGCCTTATCCTCTTATCCACATCAGAGAAAAATATTAAGATACATTTCTACATTTCAGTATCCACAAACAACATCAACCACAATGTCCTGAGTCTGTACTGCAACAACATTCTCATAGATCACTAGTGAGCAAAGTTAGAGTCACTTCTACATTCAGCGGTAGCGATATTGAAGTTGGGGAGAAGTTCTCCACGCTGAGCCAGAACCAGGTTCGTGCATTCAGGAACGTTTGTATTAGTTCACTCATTCAACAGCATCTAATATATGCCGAATAGTGGCAAGATACTGCCCGGGCTTGAGATAAAAGAGGAAGTTCATGTCTCCTACTAGCAGCAGAGTTGCGGGTCGAGATATGTAGAAAATAAACTCTAGTCGGCCCATCTTAGCTTCCAGATTCCATCTCTCCACCTCCGAGAGGGAATGCTCAGAAACCCGTAACCCCCACACCTGGACGGCTCCTAGAAAGCTCAGCCCTTCTGTATTTCCTCCACGATCTTGGCCCTCACAACCCCACTGCCAAAGTTCCTCTTCCACTCACTCATAGCCTCATGGACACCCACGCCAAAGAGCCTTCCTCTCACCGCTACCTACTTCGAGATCCACCACCTCTAAGCGCTCTCTTCGGTACCTCGAGCAACCCCACTTTCCTCCCTACGCCTCCCGCCCAGGTTCCGCCCTCAGATTACCTGCCCAGGTCCCAAGGTTTCAGGAGGACCACAGAAGCTCCGCCCCGCCCATCGCGACGCCCTCCACCACCTGAAACCGCCTCCTGGGCGTAACTTCCTGTGCATCACTTCCTGCCTGAATTTCACGCCCAAGCCCTCCAGGGACGTCACTTCCGAACTCCCCGAAGTTGGCCGGAAGTCCTGCCGTTTCTCTGTTCTTGTTGACCTGATTCTTTCCCAGTTTCTCTCCCAGACTGCGGCAGTGTATTCAAGCCCGAGAAATGTTATTTTGTTTTACAGACTTACCTGCCAGCTTACTGTAGCCAACTTCCCTGTGCTCCTTTGCCTTGTATTTCTAACTGGTCTGACGCAAAAGAAATTACAAAGTTGGTCACGGTGTTGTTACAGGGCAACCCTAATATAAAATGGGTTCCCCACACTGGGTTCTCCACCCGCACGCTCAGAAGACTTTTAAAGTCCCAATTTTAGGTATACGTGGTAAAAGTTATTAGCACGTTTTATTTTATGAAAGAAAGGGGAATAAAATAGCAATAACACTAAAGGAAAAAGAAAGGGATACAAATCCACAAATACTTTACCAGATTTAAGCAATGGCGCGTTGAGAGCTGGCTCCGAGTTAAGAGAGATGGCTCCAAAGGAAGGGGTCTGGCTCCTTAGTAAGAAGAAAGACCCCAAGCTCACGTCTGGTTTTATAGCCAGCCTGGCTGCTTAACTCCACCCTCAGGTCCCAGTAATCTACTCTTCGATAATTATTTTATCGGATTTGTGGTTCTGGAACACTGATGGTTTGAAGTGGGGGTTGGAGTCCACACACCCATAATCCATTTAGGACTACCTTTCCCCCTAACAGTGTTTTTGTTTTGTTTGTAGATTGCGTGAGCGTGTAGGCTCTAGATTGTGCTGCCTAGTTAATAACACAACTTCTTGGGCCTCCCTGGTGGCTTAGCGAGTTGAGCGCTGCACTGTGAAGCATCTGCGGCACAGTAATGCGAGTTCGGTCCCGACCAAGGGAGGGGAACCCACATGGTGCAGCGCACCTCTCCTGCCTCGCCCGCTGCTCCCCTCAGCAGTGTAGTGTATTTCAGTGGATCTGCCTATTCTATTCCCCATTCTGTCTCTGGTCATCTCTCCTCCTGCGACTCTAGCCTGTACGCTAGCTCTTCTATGCATAAGTAAATTTTTTTTTAAAAATTAAGTTATTTAAAAAAAAATTAATAATACGGCTTCTCAATTGTAACGATGTTCCGTAGGCAAGCTACTTAGTCTCTCCGTGCCTTTCCTCAAGTGTGAAACACATAGTACCAGTACCAAGAACATAGGTGTGTGTACTACTTGAGGTAATACATGGGAAACGCTGGGAAAAGTACAGTGCTCAGTGGGCTTTAACTCTTTCTTTCTTTTTTTTTTAAAGATTTATTTTAAATCTTAATGCGTACAAGAGCTGCTGCGGTTTGGTTTGCTTCATATTGCGTTGCTTAACCCACTGCGCCACCAGAGGCCGGGCCTTAACTATGTCAAGCGTTCTCATGTTCCTTATTGGAACAGATAAAGTAGTAAGGAACTCTGTTGCCCTTTGTATCCTCCGAATTTAATTATGTGACAGATATTTGGTAATTTCACTTCTGAGCAGTGAGTGCTTCCAAAGATAGTGTCTTAATATAAGAACCAACTTCAACCTTGCTTCATATAACCTGCTTGGTAATTCTACTATATATTGGGAAGAAGATGAATAAAACGCAGTGAGGTCTTAGCCTAGGAAATATGGAAGTACTTAGATTATTATGGAAGGAAGAAAGTCAATCCAGAAAATAATAAAGGAGACTAATTGAGCTGAGCGTTTATTCTCAGGACAAAAAAAAAAATTCACAGAATGTTAGATGTAGAAAGAACTTTTAAGATCATCCTTTAGTCACTCTTTTCATGTATAAGTAAGGGAAATTGGATCCTGACATGCCACTGACTGCAAGTCACACAATTAGTGTCAGGGAAAAGACCAGAAATGGGAGTCTCAAAATGCTCACCACCTTCCTCCAGTCCCCAAATCTTCCTTAAAATGATAATAAAGTAAAAGAAGATTCACTTTCATACCCTTCTCTCTCAGGAAAGTGACAGTCCGGGATATACAAGAGTAATGTAGCTTAGCAGACACCTTAAATTTTGATACTCAGTGTTCCAGTCTGACCACACAACTGGTTTCATTTCAAAATAGTAACCTCCTCTACTCTGGCAGTATTCTTATAATCTTTAATTTTTAACCAGAAATGAGGGTTTAAGTATCCACTGTGAGCTCTACCTTCAGTTAGGAGTAGGAAAAATTAACCCCCCTAAGCAGTTTCTGAAGGCAAACATAAAGATTGTGAATGCACTGTCAGTGACATGGCACAATTTTATCCAGGCTTCTCTATTGGAAGGTATTTCCCTTAAATATTCAGCTTTTCCTTTAGAACTGTGACAAACCTAGCACAGATATTATTGAAATATTGTAAATCCATCTGTAGTCCAAATAAACAAGAAATCCTATAGACCCATACAGTAATATAGTTGGAATAGATTAAATTTAAGATTTCTTCCAACTATAAAAAAAGCCAATGATATTTTAAATGAATCTGTGGACCATGGAATTAAATTAGCTGCTGAAAGTCAGAGTCAGTAACTAGATTCAGGTCTAGATTCTAAGCCTCCTAATTCACTTATCCATTAATTCAAGACACCATGCCAGGCATTAGAGGTACAAAGATGAATAAAATATCCTCTGACTTTAATGGGCTTCCTATCTGATGAGAGAAGCACTTTTTTTTTTTAAGATTTTATTTATTTGTGCATCCAAGAGCTGGGGTACAGGCCAGAGGCCCAGGGGATGAGAGGACTTCCCAGAGACAGAACGGAGAGAACTGGCAACTTGACTGAAATACACTGCTGAGGGGAGCAGTGGGAGAGGTCTGCTGTGCCAGGTGGGTCCCCTCCCTGGCGGGGGATCAAACTGGTGCTGCAGTGACTGCAGAAACCCCACAGTGCAGTGCTCAACCCCTTGCTCCACAAGGGAGGCTTAAACAATAAGGGCAGGGAAGTGTATCCCATGGATCAGATGAGAACAAGACTAGAGTATTTGTCTTTGTTTTTTTTTTAAAGATTGATTTATTTATGCATACAAGAACTGGGGTACAGGCCAGAGGTGTGGGGGGGGGGTGAGAGGATCCACCAGAGATAGCGTGGGGAACAGAACAGGCAGATTAACTGAAACACACTGCTGAGGGGAGCAGTGGGCGAGGCAGGAGGTCTGCCACGCCATATGGGTCACCTTCCCAGCCAGCAGCAGAGTGACCACAGTTTGCTTCATAGTGGCCGCGGTTTGCTTCATAGCGCGTTGCTCAACCCACTTTGCCAACAGGGGAGGGCCCAAGACTAGAATATTCGTAAGCAGCACTAATGACCATCATAAAGTCAGCTATACATTTTAAGACTCACTGATGCAATTCATTTAAACTCCAACTATACCAATCTGTAGATTACATACAAAGCAGAAGGAAAATTCTCTGATGGTTTTTCTCATTTATTTCTATTACATGCATATGTGAAATTGTTGTGATATTATTAGTTGCTTAGATTGGAAAATAATATAGTTCAGGACAGAATCCTAGTGAGCTATCAAAAGCTTTCCTTTTGAGAGCTCTTAACTAAGGATGTATGTTACTATCCCCTGGTGTGTTTTTAAGCTGCTCAGTCAAACTGTAATCAAAACCTCTTGGAATGAATGTGAGATATATGTACTTTTGAAATTCATGCTTCTCCCTCTACCTAAGTTAAGATCTACTGTCCCAAATACTATAGCTAGCAAAATAAGAACAAGTACCATGTCTCATTTTGCTCAGATCACATCATCAGTGTCTAACACAAATAACAGCTCAATAAAAATGATTGGTTAAATATTTACACATAAAAGACATTTATCAAGTGACCCACATCAGATCCACGAAGATTTCATTACCTAACTTTGTTGAACCTCTCTAGGAATCTCAATACGTTTCTCTGCCCTTCCAATGTATTAATCTTTTCAAAAACTGAAATGAAGTTAATTTCATCCTTAGTGAATATATCAATAATATCTGATGAACACCACTTCCTTTGCATAAAGCAGGGGAAACATCAAAAAATAATGGTTGCTAGAACATTTGATGATTTCATTAACATACATATTTTTTACTTTGATGTCAACAATGCATGGTGTATCAGCTTGTATTCTGCTTGCTATGATGGAAATATAATCTTAGGGAAAAAAGACACAAGTCACTTTAATTCACCTCAAAGGAACATAATACTAAGAATGGCTAATGATATAACTATGTTTTCTGAGTTCTTTCTCTAAATCAGGCAAATTCTAAATGCTGGGCCTCCCTGGTAGCGTAGCAGGTTGAGCACCACACAGTGAAGCATTCACTGCGCAGCAGTGCGTGTTCAAGACCCAGCCAGGGAGGGGACCCTCATAGGTGCAGCAGACCTCTCCTGCCATACCCGCCCACTGCCTCCCTCAGCAATGTGTTTTGATAGATCTTCTTGTTCTGCTCCCCGCTCTGTCTCTGGTGAATCCTCTCACTTCTCGCGGCTGTCCTGTACCCCAGCTCTTGTTTGCATAAATAATATTTAAAAAAAATTCTAACCTGTACCCCAGCTCTCGTGTGCATAAATAAAGGGAATATTAAAAAAAATTCTAAATGTTTATATTATATGAAAAATGGATGCATCTGCTAAAGAACCTAAAAAGAACAGGTATAGGACAACTTGTTAGTCTTTAAATATCTGATGAAAGATCATTCTTTTAAAGGGAAACTTAATGCATAACAAAAGTAGACTCAGGGACTAATTACTCTTGAGAACAAAAGCAGAATCATGGAGCAGAAAGTCCTAGGGCATAGGGCAGGAGGCAGAACCATCTACCATGCAGAGTACTAAAGTCCCCATCGCTGGAACATTGAAAGTGAGTTGGGTAAGAATTTGGGGGACAGGTCTGGGAAAGCACAAACATGAACTATAACCTAATTACATTTTCAATATGAAAGGAAAATAATTGCTAGGGAAGGCCAGAGATGCCATAAGAGGTGCTTAGGCTACTGAGAAATGACATCTGTTACATGATTTACAACTCAAAAGTTCATAACATTGACATCTATAATGAAAAACTTTGCAAATCTAAAGCAATGAATAGAGGTCACTGAAAGGTGGAGGCTGGGTCATGGGAGATAGAAGGGAATGGAGGATTTTGCCTGCATTCAGCTCAGGTTGCACCATATAGGTATGATCTCTAAATATACTCAATAAAACATTAATCTCTTACTTATTTCAGCTGGTGAAGACAATCAACATATGACTGAGTAATTTTTGTAGAAATTTTGTAGTAATTTTTTTAGAAACCCTGATAACTTGTCTTCATCAAGATAGTGAATGTGTGTGTGTGTGTGTGTGTATCTCCAAGGCTCAATACTTGAGCAAGCCAGTTGAAATAGCAGAAATTATCAACTGCTATGACTGATATAGTGAAAAAGTTATTTAGATCCCATGTCTCATTTCATACACTAACATGAGCAGTTTTTTTCCTCAAATAAAATCAGCTTCACTGTGAAAGAGTTTCCTCACTGCCCATTTCTTCACTGCATCAGTTAGGACAAGTGAAAAATCTTTAACAGAGTCAAATTAATTTCTTTCTCTTGTGTAATCCTTATTGTTCTAGTTGGCAAGGCAGCTCTCTCCCACAAAATCATTGGGAAATCAGGCTCCCTTCTAGCTCTGCTATGTCTTCCCTGGGGCTGTGTGTCCCTTTGTGAAAAGGTTGAGGAAGAGAAAGGGGAAGACATTTTATCACTTCAGTCAGAAAGCAAGATTTTGTGTTTGTTCCAGAATACAATTGATTAGTTTTCCAGAGAAATTAGCTCCAATGGCTTCATGCCACTTATTGAAGGAAGTTTCACAACACAACAGCTTGGGTCCAATGCAGGGAAGGTCAAGTTTTTATAACCATCTGTGTTCTTACTGTGAGTACATATCTGCATGCTTCAGTATACAAAAGCCCCATGTTTACAATCTTTATTTTTAATTTTATTTATTCTTTTAAATGTTAATGAATCACTTCTGACCAGCTGATCTATGTTTGTGAACTGAAGATACAATGTAACAAAATGACATTTAATAAGCAAAAGTAGTTCTATGCAAATGATATAGAAATGCATTAGCCAAGAGGAATGGCATCCTGTTAAATAGCACTTATTGAGACAAATGAAATAAAAAGACAATTTAAGAATATCAAAATTTATCATAATAATCAAGTGACTGTCAAGAGGTCTGCGAGCAGCAGCGTGGTGGTACCTACTAAATTGCTTTGTAAATCAAGGAACCCAAATAGGTTTAGATAATTTGTTATTTCTACAGACAGCTAAAGGAAGATCAGATGGTACCCAATCTTTGATTCCTAGTCCCACAGGAACACAGCATATAGGAGGGACTGGCTGACTGATCACAGGAACTGTGGATCATCCTGCTGAGGAGTAGGGCAGAAGAGTAAGTACCCTCTTAAACTTTGCCACTAGGTGCCTTGCTTGCACCTTTTCCCCTACTGTGTTGAGAATCCAACACTAAGCTCAGGCACTTTTAGACATACATGCAGAAGTTTGCAGCTGTACCTAAGGGTGAGGAGAAGGTGCACCCACAGCAGAAATTTCTGTGTTCAACTGAAGCTACAAAGAAAGAAAAGTAACTTGTCTCCTGTAAGATACAGGCAAGACACTGTCTCAAGACAAGCCCACACCATGGGCAGCTGATCTGCACTTGCTCCAGGAGGGAGTTCAGGCCTCACTTACATTGACCTTTGTGGAGCTGTCCCAGTGGCTAGGCTGACACTATCAGATTGTTGCCCTTGAGACCAATATCTGAAATAAGAAGACAAAATTGGATATTGCTTCCTAATGTTAGGGAATGCTATGCTGCTGGCCACTCACAGTGTCTGACCAGCTGATGGTCAGCAAGTATCTGTAAGCAGAGCACATCTTACACTGAATTCTGGGGCAAGAAGGAGTGCAGGGTTAGGAGGTTCTAGAGGTATTTTGCCTATAAGAAGCTGGGAATTGTTGGCTGTTGGCACGCAGAGGCTTGTGCACTGGGCTGTTTGGATTTGCCAGCCAGCTCTCAGAGGTGATGGCTGTCCTTGATAGGTTGGCCTTGATGGGTTCAACCTTCTGTTGTACTTTCCTAGGAGCTGGAAACTTTTTCTTTCCAGGAGGTCTGTAAAAATAGTCTAGTGGTCGTTAAAATTTGTGAAACAACTGTGAACAAAATCACTCCATGATTTTTTTTTTTCCTCTCCAGCTGCCAGACTGCTTTCAGATGGAAGTCCATTTGCTGGGCTATGGAGCCCACAATCAATTGCATCTAGAGAGACTTTGTTTCAATGCGAACTTTTAGAGGAAAAGGGCTGAGCCTTACTTGTCTTTTATTATCTTATTTTATTTTTAAAGATTTATTTATTTGTGCATACAAGAGCTGGGGTACAGGCCAGAGGTGTGGGGGGGAGGATGAGAGGATTGGGAACAGACCAGGCAGATCTACTGAAATACTCTGTTGAGGGAAGCAGTGGCGAGGCAGGAGAGGTCTGCCATGCCATGTGGATCACTTCCTTGGCCTGCAGCAGGCATCGAACTTGTGCTGCAGTGACTGCGGTCTGCTTCATAGTGCGTTGCTTAACCCACTGCACCACCAGGGAGGCCCTTCTTTGTCTTTTAGTCTCTGCCTAGGCCTGGAACATAAGTGCTCAGTTCGTGGATAAATGAAGCGTTAAAAATTTCAGTTTTCAGGAAAGGCAGAAGAGAGTTGAGCAGAAAACCCAGAAACTCCTAGTTTTCACTAGGTTGCCCTTTGATAGTAAGACAGCCAAAATGACTGTTATGCGAATAACTGGCTGCTGTTTGTGTTGCATTTGTGTGTCCCATCACATAATTGTCAGGATCCCAGATACCTGTCCTGTGAGAAGGATCATGAAGATAAAAACTGTGCTGGGGACAACTCCACCAATAAAGTGAAGCCAGAATTTGTTCAGAGAAGCCAGGTTCTGTGGACCGGGGATTGTAAATCTCGACTTGCTGGCAATTCCACCCATTTTCCATTATCTTCCTGTAACAGGGTGGTCCCTAGGAAAGAGGGACATTCCAGAATCCCAGTTCTTCCCTAAGTGGGTGGAGCTGAGTAGGGATAAGAAGATTCTGCAGAGAGGAAATAGGAGAACAGAAGGAAGGGAGGAAGAAGGAAGCAGGATGAAGAGCAGCAAGGAGCCCTGGAGGAGGCACGTGGAGCAGGAGGACATGTAAAAAAAACTGTGCTTGCTTTTTAGTCTCAAACTGGTTAAAACAAATGTAGGTAAGAAACCTGTATAAAAGTTAACAATAGCAACTTTCATCTTAATTTTAATTTTGCTCTTTTCCTCCCAAATTTGTCTAACTCTTTCTAACCCTTTTCTATGGGTCTCTACTAAAAAGTCCTTTAAACTTGTGGCAAACTTTTGGACCTTGCTTTGGGCCAATCCTATTTAGCTAAACTTTTACCCCCCAAAAAATAACTTTAAATGCTTAACTTAGTAACTATATTCTTTTTTTTTTTTTTAAGATTTATTTATTTATGCATACAAGCACTGGGGTACAGGCCAGAGGTGTGTGGGGGGGAGGTGAGAGGATTCACCACAGAGAGCGGGGAGCAGAACAGGCAGATCAACGGAAGTACACTGCTGAGGGGAGCAGCGGGCACAGCAGGAGAGGTCTGCCGCGCCATGTGGGTCCCCCCCCACCCCGGCCGGCAGCAGGGATGGAACTCGTGCTGCAGTGGCTGCAGTTTGCTTCGTAGTGCGTTGCCTAACCCACTGCGCCACCAGGGAGGCCCAGTAACTATATTCTTTATCCTTTCTGTATTGTTCCCCAATTACATTAAAGTTCCTTTCCATTAAAAGTCTTATGTATTTATCTTAATGCAACAAATAGCAGCACCCATTCAGAGCGGGCAAGTTTAGAGGTTCTGAAGTGCCCCTCTCCCTGTCCTGTAACACTCCCACATCTACTTTGAGAGGGGAGTGAGATGAGAGCCTATAAAAAAGGGAAAACTTGTGTTTACATTGTGGGGCTGAGATAGGGAAGGAGGAGGGCTAACCCGGGAACCAACCCGCGACCGGGGGCGGCGCCGGGACCGCATTGGCCTAGCGGGCGCCACTCTGCGCCTGGCACTTGAGGGAAGTAGCAGAGCCAGACAGCAGGAGGCGGAGACGACCACAGTTGCAGAGGAAACATGGCCGAGTACTCGCGGCTGCACAGCTCGCTGGCGCTGATCCGCCTCCGAAACCCACCGGTCAACGCGATCAGGTAACAGGCTCCGATGCCTCTTGCCTGGGGACCACGGAGACCTTAGCAGCCTGCCGGCCCTGGAGGCGTTCCGTCTTCCCTGCAGGTTTAAACCTAGAAAGACACTCACACAGGTGGAACAACAAGTGCCATGTTCTTTGTACATAGGTTAACTTTGTTGCTCTCCGCAGAGAATTGTCATTCTGGTTTCACTGGTAAGGAAACTGCAGCGGAGAGGCAGGCTAACCTGGAGAGCTCGCTCGAACCGGTCTGTCCATGCTAACTTCGTGCTGAACTGTTCTGCTTTCTTGCAAACTTGACTTCCAGGCGTACTTTGTATTCCAAAGCTCTTCCTACATGCTGGCTGGACTTTGACCCCTCATTTCCCAGCCTCCACTTCAGACCACTTTTGCAATGGTGTACCTAAAAGATTTAGGAATCCGACAATAAAGCAGTTTCACATTTTTAGAAATAAATAAAGGTGCTGACGCAGTGAGCAAAAAAATTGTGCCCTGGCCCACAAATGCAAAGTTTTCTCTCCTGATATGTTCTGAACCTCAGGGCTTTAGTGCTTTAGTGGTTTGGTGCTTTAATACAGGGCAGGTATTAAATAGCATTTTCTGAAAAACTGCTGTGCCCTTTGTTTTATTTCATCATGTTAAGCTCTCTAACCCAGGTTTGTGCAATGCACTTATGCCATTACTTTGAAAAAGTAGATCTCTGCTACTTAAAAAAATAATAATGAAATTGTTTGGTTGGTTCTCCCATTTCTCTGAAAAAATTATAGTGATACATCAGCCTAGGAATGAGTCACCCATCCACCAGGGTAGAATTAGCAGAAGCTAAAATTTACAAAAACTACATAAAGCATAGAGACAAATATATTTGATCAAAATTCTTATCACATAGAGCGAGAGCAAAGAGAGTGAAGTGAGGAGACCTGCTAATTTTAACTGAATTTTTACCTAACTAAATCAGATTGTATTTTATTGTAATATTTCAAAATTTTAAAGAGTATTTTTATACTTGAATTCTAGTATTATGTTATATTTAATTAAAATGTATAGTTAAAAACGAACTATTTTATGACTAGCTTTTAGTATTATAATTTTTATTTTAACATGAATTATTGCATTTAATAATACCAAAAAATGCAAGATTAAAATCACACAAGGATGCTATGTCAACTCACTTGCCATTCTCAGAAAACCATTATTTTGGTTTTGACAAAGAGAACCATAAGTAAAATGATTACATATTAATTTTGGCCTTGTCTGTATTCTAATTTAGAATTACTAGATAGTCAAACTTTCCTACCCTCTACTCATAAGGAGAAACTGCCATCAAGAACTTGAGGTGTCGGGGGGTAAGGGTCTATAATCTAATACTCACAACTAGCAATATTTTCTCACAACTTCAAAATGTTTCTGGTTTTTAACTTGCCTCCCTCACAGGCGAAATCTTAGTATCTAGTTCATAAAGTTGCTGTTGTTTCCAAATATGGGCCCACTACCTAAAGGCATGGAAGCCAAGAACCATGCCAGAACCATTTGAGAAAAGAAACTGTTTAATGCCAGGTCACCTGGCAGGAGACTGGCAGCAAGACTTAGCTCAATCCCCCAGTGATGGGGCTTTGGGCGGTGTTTATGGAGTTAAGGAACAGAGAAAGTTTTAAAAAAAAAAAAACATGGTGGCAAAGTCCTATTACTTGCTTTCTGCTGAATCATGGTGTCACTCAACTTTAGTTCAAACTGTAACCAAATGTAGTACCCCTCATTTCTGCATGTTGCCTGTTTTACCGTGAACTAGTCCCCCTAGACCCTCATCCAAGACTCTTTTGTATTTGGGCAAAGAGAGGTCACTCTGAGCTGTGAAACACTACTGTTAACTTCTGAAAATTGTGGCTTTCCCTCGTTTAAAATGGTTATGGGTTTTTGGGTTGCATTGTTTCACTCCTGCAAGCCCCCCTGCTGTTCTTGCAGGTTATATAGAAACTGGAAAAGACCACCACAACCACCATGATTTCAATATCCTTTGAGAACAGTCAATGTTCTCTCTTTGATTTTTGCTGGAAAAAAAAAATGTTAGTCACAAGTCACAAAGTTGATTTGATGAACTTTAGATAAAAAAAGACAAACTATACCTCTGATAATCACTGAAACGAAAGAGTTTTGGTCAGCTCTCATGAGTTAGTTATCTTCACTCCAGACTGCATTTACCATACCTGACAATATTAAAGGGAGAAAAGAATTTTTTTTTTAAAGATTTATTTATTTATGCATACAAGCACTGGGGTACAGGCCAGAGGTGGGGGGGGGGGTGAGAGGATTCACCATAGAGAGCAGGGAGCAGAACAGGCAGATCAACTGAAGTACGCTGCTGAGGGGAGCAGCGGGCACAGCAGGAGAGGTCTGCTGAGCCATGTGGGTCCCCTCCCTGGCCGGCAGCAGGGATCGAACTCGTGCTGCAGTGGCTGAGGTTTGCTTCGTAGTGCGTTGCTTAACCCACTGCGCCACCAGGGAGGCCCAAGAAAAGAATTTCTTGACTCCTGTGGCCTTGAAATTTTGAAGAGGTTGTGCTCCCTGTCCTTGGTCTGAACCTGTTATATATTTCATATACAGTTTTAGAGACTGTTAGAACCATTTTCATTCACCCCTTGTGTCTGATTTTTGCAGACTTAACAAGAACATAGGAAATAGAGTAGGCATTGGTGGAAATGGGGAAAGCCATTTGGACCTGATTGAGCTCATTTTGGCTAATTTTGAGCCATCATTTTACCCAGTAGAAAATATGTACCTTTTGGACTTCTCACTATTACAGATGATTTAGAATCTGTTTTTTTCATTAGTAGATTTAGCTTCTAATTAACCAGTCAAAGACTGGTGGATTTGTTTGAGTTCATCTAGATTAATTGATAAAAAGTAACTGGGTGGCGACCTCCCTGGTGGTGCAGGGGTTAAAGTCTCAGTGTCACCAAGCCATCAAGCTGGGTATCAGTGTTCCCAGCTACTGCTCTGTGAATTCTATCCCCAACAAAGGTGACTCACATGGCCCAGCAGACCTCTCCTGTCTCACCCACTGCTCCCTCAGCAGTGTATTTCAGTACATCGGCCTGAAATACACTGTCTCTTGTGCATCCTCTCACCCCTGCACCTCTGGTCTATTCCCCAGTTCTTGTATGCATAAATAAGTAAAAATAAATATTTTTTTTTTCTCAGAGTAACTGGGTAAAAGGAAATTAATCATTTACAAGGGACAGGATCGCCTTCATTCCATGAGGCTTTAACATGTAGCTGCTGGACTGAGCAGTCTGGCTTTTATAGAAGTTTGTTGTTTGTTTTCCTTTAAGATTTGTTTTTACCCAGCATACTAAAGACATTTGCCCTCAACACTCAGAATTTCAAGACAAAACTGATTGGACTCTTGTTTTATTATTTTTCCTTTAAGCAAGCCCTTACCATTTTCCCTAGGTTCTCCTCCTTCACCATCCCTTGGCAGTTAGGATCTTTGCTTCCTGGCAAAGTCTCTTCATTGGTTCTTTTTGGTTTTTGTCATTTTTGGCTGAATCACTCTACTGAGCTCTCCTATGTCTTAAGTGAGGGCGTATCCAGAAGTACTACTAAGCTCTGGGCTCTCTTCTCTCTTCTTTTCCTTTGACAAACTCATTCAATCTTGGCTTCAACTGTCTCATCTGTGGATGATGTCCTCATCCACTGGAACTTGGCAAAATCTACCATGTATTCTTTCTTTCCCCTTACCTTACTCTTACCTCCTAAATTAGGTAGGATTAGGGTTGGCTGTTAAGGATTAAACAAGAACAAGTTTTTTTGTCTCACAGCATTATCCTGGAATGTGATAGGCTTGCTCCACACCAGGATGCCAATTCCATATATCTTTTTCTCTGCCATTCTCAATACATGGTTTTTACCATTTGGTCTATGATGGCTGCTCCCAATTTAGCTATCACATCTACATCCTGCCAGGAGAAAGAGGGAAACAAAAAGAGAAACGTATACTCAATCTTTCTTGGACTCTTCCAAAACATTGCTTAAAAACAAATCTGCTTCCAACTCGTTGGCCAGAACTTAATACCTTGGCCTGACCGTACTGCAAAACAAATTGGGAAACAAGTTGGGCAGCCAGGTTAAAACCAGATATCTAATACTTTGAAGAAGGTACAAAGGACAGTGTGTTTGGGTTTACTGCGTTTGCCACATCTCATAGACTATTTCAGCTTTCCTTTTTTTTTTTAAAGATTTATTTATTTATGCATACAAGAGCTGGGGTACAGGCCAGAGTAGCGGTAGGTGAGAGGATTCACCAGAGACAGAGTAGGGAGCAGAACAGGCAGATTAACTGAAGTACACTGCTGAGGGGAGCAGCGGGCACAGCAGGAGAGGTCCGCTGCGCCATGTGGGTCCCCTCCCTGGCTGGCAGCAGGGATGGAACTGCGGTTTGCTTCATAGTGCGTTGTTTAACCCACTGCGCCACCAGGGAGGCCCTTTCAGCTTTCTTATATCTTGCCAATATAGCAGATTGAAACTTAAGCCTTGCTTTCACTATTACAATGAAAGTATTGCAACACTTATCTTAATGTGATGTTTTGTTGTATACATTTTGTTTTTTCTAGGATGTTGTAGATTTTCACTTTACAAAAATGATGTGTAATATGTTTAAATTGATCAGTCTGATTCTAAGTGGTCACATTTACAGCAGAGTGAAGGAAAATATTGTTTTTATAAAGTTTATTCATTTAATCATCTCTGTATAATTCACCATAGACATGTTATTTGTTGAACAAATTAGTAAAAACTTATCTACAGTTTTTAATCTCTCTTTAATTTTCATTGTTATGAAAAAAAAATCTCTGAAATGGTAGAATTAATTCTTAGACTCAGCTTCATGTATTTTTTTTTTTCCTTTTAGTGTTGCTGTACTACATGGAATAAAAGAGGGACTGCAGAAAGCTGTAATGGATCATTCCGTAAAGGCCATTGTGATGTGTGGCTCAGATGGCAAATTCTCTGCAGGTAACCAGTGTCTAACCTCTCCCACTAACTCTAGAATCTAGCTGCAGGCTGAAGTCGATACTGCATTTGCTGTTCTTGTGGAGGATTTCTTAGTGGGTAACAGATATGTGAGTCTTGAGTAGGAACGACATCCACTGTGGAAAAGGACACAGGAGTCAAAAGAGAAACGCAGAGAAGACTCTGATCTCATTATTTGTTACTTTTGACTGGTCCCTGGGAGGACAGTTGTCCAGGTTTCCGGGCTATTTTACCTGCTAGTCCACACTTGTTGTAGTACACCTACCCTGAAGATGTCGCCTCCTTACGTGAGCCTGGGCAAGTCCCTTTTATCTTTGAATGTCAATTTTTCTATTTGCAAAGTAGGTGCGGTAGTATCTATTTTAATCGCCCTTTGAAGATGAAACGAGACACTATATCTGAAAGCTTCTAGTGCAGTGCCCCTTGAGCAGAAATGTTATTTTTTATTTCACACAGAGGCTTGAAATGGAGTTCATTTTTGTTTTGGTAGTCGCCTACCTCAGTGACCAGGGCATTCTTTATTGTGTTATTATGTGAAGATATAACTATATTGACAGAATATGGCAAAAGTGTCTGAAAGAGTGGCGTATTCCATAGTATTGTGTTACCTTTTCCTTTTTTTCCACATGACTACATTATACCCTCTGACAAAAGTCGCGTGGAGAAGATGAACTATGCAATCTTACTATGCCCAGAGGAACAATATTTGCATATAAAAATGTTAATATAATAATTGCCATTTATCTTGCCTATATATGTCATACTGAGTAAGTTATTTATTAATAATGAAATAGTATTTTTACATATAATATATTTTCATCCTCAGTAAACATTACAATTTTCATCTACAAGTGAGAAGATTGAACCTGAGAAAGGTTAAAATAATGTGCCAAACATTAACCAGCTATTAAATTGCTATCAGAGGGAACGTTTGGGTACTTGCTACCCAAAAGACAAGCTTGAGAAAAAGGAGTTGGTAGGAAGAAATTGGGGTTTTTTTTAGGGAAACTGGCAACCTGAGGAGATGCCAACTATTGTCTCAGCCACCATCTCTCTGAACTGGGAGAGGCAGGGACTTATGGGGGGGAGGAGGAGAAGCTAAAGGGTCTGTGTCAACAAGATTTCAGTCTTTTCCTTACACATTTAGACTGGATCTGTCATGGTGCAGGTACATGCTCTTCACTATGATAATAAGGTGGTGGTTTAACCCATGTCTTGCTTCTACTTCCATTTGGTCTCAGTCAGTTTTGCCTGTTTTTTTTGTAGTTTTGTCTGATAAAAAGATAAACAGTAACAGAGCAAGGATGAACAGGGCAAGGGCAAGGAACTTAGGGTTACTGAACTATAACAGTTCCTTCTTTGGCTATATCCTGTCCCTCATTCTTGAAGGGCAATGGGTGCAAGTCCATCTTCTGGAACTATTTCCTGCTGAATAGGAGCATAGCTTCAGGGGACTAGGGAGCATCAAGCGCTTGCCCTAGCTAATTCCTGATATATATGGTTGTAAAAGAAGCAAGCATATTAAAGAAACAGTAACCATGGGCTTGAGTTGGCCCATCCATCCAAGTCAGTTAGAAAAGACTGTTCATAAAAGGTATCCAGGTTCAGGATTCAGGGGTGTTTTTTTTGTTTTTTAAGAGGACTTGCCTCTGTGCGGTTGGTCGCTTCTTTCTCTGCCTTCTCAGCCTTTGCAGTATCTGTAAAAACAAGTCTCAGAGATCCTTCTTAGGACAGAACTTAACCATCTAGCCCTTGTTTCAAAATGATACAGACACTGAAAACTTAAGATGGTGACTTTGAGGTATACAAGGAAGAATTGGTGTTATGGAACTCTTGGTAAGTCTTTGAAAGAAAGGAGGTTGTAGGGAGAGACTGTAGTTAGAATTCAGGGGCAAAAAACATTTCGCTAGAAAAGAATTAGAGATTATCAGACTTGACTTAATGGACATATATGTAGAATGAGCTATCCAGCATTGTAAATAAACATTCTCTTTTTTTAATTAAGGTAGATTTGACATACAAACTTGCATAAGTTTAAGGTGCACAGCATATTGGTTTGATGTATTTATACTGGATTGTGACTGCACCAGTCAATACCTCTACCACTTCACATAATTGTCATTTCTTCTAATACTGGGAACAATTGAGATCTAGTCTCTTGGAAAATTTGATATTTATTATATAATTTATAATCATTGTATAGAAAATAAACATTCTTCTCAGATCTGCAACATTTACAAAAATTGACCAGATGCTATACCGTGAAAGTTTGTCTCAGAAAATTACATTTAGAATATTTTTTCTCACAACACAGTTAAATTAGAAATCAATAACAAACGTAACTAGAAATTCTCATCCATTTAAAACTTAAGTTCATTTTTAGTAACTTCTGAGTCAAAGCAAAAATCATAATAGAATTTAGAAAATATTGTGAACTGAATAATAATGAAAACACAACACAGCTAACTTGAGAAATACAGCTAAAGCAAAAATTTGTTTAAAGATGTATATCACAAAAGAAAAAGAAACATCATGAGCTAAGCATCTGTATTAAGGAACTAACACAACAAACAGTAAAATAAACTCAGATGAAGTAGAAAGAATGAAGTAAGAGGAGAAGTTAGTGACATGGAAAAGAAAGGTGAATCAAGAGGAATAAAAAATGTCAAAAGTTAGTTCTTTGAAAGATTACTCAAATGGACAGATATTAGGAGAAATTGAGCAAGAAAAAAGAGAAGGCACAAACAGTGCATAGAAAGAATGACAGAAAGTTATCACTGCATATGCTAAAGCTTTTAAAAAATAATGAAGATAATGAGCAAGTAGGAGAACAGAATTTATTAAAATTGACTCAAAAAAGAAGTAAAAAATCATTAAAGAAATTGAAGCAGTAATCTAAAATCTCACAGGAAATTCCAACCCCGAATGACTTCATTGGCAAGCTGTAACTGAAATGTCAAGGAAATGATTCTATTTTCACATAAACATTTTAGAGAATAAAAAAAGAGGCAACACCATAATGTATACATCTATCAAATCATCTGTTGTATACCTGAAACTGTCTTACTACTATATGTGAATTAACCTTTAATAAACAAAGAGGGAACTCTTCCTTTATTAATTTCTTGGGGCCGCTGTAACAAATGATCACAAACTGGGTGACTTAAAATAATAGAAATTTATTCTTTTACTGTTCTGGTTGACTAGAAGTTGAAATCAAGTTACCTGCAAGACTAATCCTCCTCCAAAAGCTCTAGGGAAGAATTCCTTGCACTTCTAAATTCTTGGGGCTGGTGGCAATCTTTGGCTTTCCTTGACTGTTGATGTGTCACTTCAGTCTCTGTCTTTCTCTTCCCAAGGCCTTCTCTTCTGTGTTCCAATTTCCCTGATTTTATGTAAGAGCTCCACAATGCGGGATGACCCCATCTTTACTTGATTATCTATAAAGAGCCTATTTTCAAGTTAGGATGTGTTCACAGGTTATAGTAGACACATTCAACCCAGTATACTTCCCAACTCACTTTGTGAATCTTGGCATCAACCCCAGTCAAGTAGGAAGAAGCAAAATTATAAGCCAATTAATATAGATATAAAATCTGAAATGGTATATCGTAAAATTGAATCTAACAGAAGAGGTATATTACAAGTCTATTTTATAAAGTATAATACATTCTTTTAATCCCAGAAATATCAGATTGGTTAAAAATTACAAGATTGATGTAATTCATCTATTTAGTGATTTAAGGAAGAAAAAAATGATTATTTCAAAATGTGCACAAAACCACTTGATAATATTTAGCATGTATTAAAGAGAAAAATTATTATTAAACTAGATGTAGACAGGAATGTCTTAGGCAAAAGATAGCTATTTTTAAAGTCCTGTTGCAAACATCAAACAAAATAATAAATTGGAAGCTTTTTATGAGTAAGGAATAAGACAAACCTGACTGTTATTACCAAAAATTGTATTTGACTTTGTAGTCTAGGTCCTGACCAACCAAGTAGATCTAGAAAAAGAATACAGAATGTGTGGAAAGGAAGAAAGAAAACTTGATATTAAATGTATATAACATTTAAGAATGTGCCCTGTGTGGTCACACTTCCTGAGTTCAAATCCTTATTCTACCAGTTACTTGTCATATATCTTAACTAGTCACTTAACATTTCATAGCCTTAGCCTCCTTACCTGTAAAATGGGGATTGTTTTACTACTTAACATAGTAAATATTAAGAAAATCAAATGAGACTATATGTTAAGCAACTTAGGACAGTGCTTGGTGTATTTACCCCCTACATGAGAATTGTTATTACATGAAAAATCATTTTTAATATAAAGTTACGGGAATGATAGTTCTGAAAATCAGAGAGAAACTCATCTTGTTGTTCTAGAATCAAAAGAATCTAGAACAAAACACTAGACTAGAATGATGAGATATGATGGTTCAGTGAGAAAGACGCAAAATGCAAAATGATGCTAGATAAGCAGCCAACGAAAAAGAAGATGAATAGGCTGAATGTGATGTCATTACTTTAACTTTTAAACTTGTATCAAACAATGTTTTCAAAGGATAGATAAGATATTTTCCCAAATAGCATGTGTAATGTGGAAAAACAGAACATATAAAAGATTTTACAGAATTTTGAGATTGTTAAAAAAATATATTTCAGTACACTTTTATTTATTACATTGGTGTTTTAAGATAGATATTAAGAAAAAAAGTGTTAAATATCTTATTCAGGGTCACATTTATATATGTGCGTTGGAAGAAAAACCAGGGATTCACCAAAATATTGCTGCTGTTATCTCTGTGGTATCTGAACTGATCTTTATAGGCTTTATAATTTTGTGTATTTTTCAAGTTTTCTATAATGTATGTTATTTTTATAATTAGGAAAAGCAATAAATGTTGTTACTTCAATTGAGCACCAAAAAAAAAAAAAATCAAACATAAGTCAAAGCTGGTTGATTAACAAATAACTTACAGACATTGCATTTTACCCTGAGATTTTATTTTGTAATGACTCATGCTGTACTGAAGATGTGGGTCTAGATTGCTGTGAGTCAGATTGGTGAGCAACATCAGACGGAAAATGAGAAGGCCTGACTCAGTCTCAGAATAATGGTCTTTATTAGAGAATTCCTGGTCTCCTCTGTGCTTTATAATTTTTCTAAATGTTGAGTTGCTACGTCATATAGAAAGACAGATTTTAGAAGAGTACAGGATTCTTGCAAAGATTTGAGGATTTTCTCTCATGTTGTTTCACATTTCTCAGGTTATTTGCTCCTTTATTGTTTCTTAACTCATAGGATTAAATGTTTCATGGGTTCAAACAGGTCTGGCATTCCTTAGAGTTATCTGGTGACTTGCTATATAATATAGCCCATGGCTTTCTCACCTCCCTTTTCTCTTTATATTTGTGCCTTCAGGTGCTGATATCCGTGGTTTCGGTTCCCCTAAGACCTCTAATATCTCACTGGGATATATAGTAGATGAAATACAGAAAAATAAGAAGCCTGTGGTGGCAGCAATCCAAGGCGTGGCTTTAGGAGGAGGATTAGAACTTGCCCTGGGCTGTCACTATAGGATTGCCCATGCAGAGGTAAATGCAGAGGCGCTGATGAGATTTGGGGTGGGGAGGAAGGGGCACGGGCTTTTAAGACAAATTCTAAATGCTGTTATGAGCATCAGAGGTGATCATTGTAAATGGTTAGTTTACTGATTTGACAACTCTTAAGTATTTTTAGCACTTGTATTCAGCTATTATATCCCAATACAGCAATACTGGTTGTTAAATGTTAACTATGTCCATCTGATTGATAAATAGCTGCTACCCAGAATCCCCTCACTGTTTGCTTTCCCTAACCTTAGTTCTTGGACCTCACCATGATCCACCAAAGGGGTCCACCAAGAGAACTCCTGAACAGTAGAACTATGGCCCACCTCAGATTTCACTGAGCCATCCTCATGCATATTTTTCACCTTTGAAGAACTGCCAAATGTTCTCCAAGAGGTGCACTATTTTATATTTCCACTTGGAATGTATGAGGACTCTGTATTCTTCCCATCCTTTCTAAAACTTGTTATTGTCTGTTGGTTTGAGTATAGCCACCCTCCTGGGTATGAAATGGCATCTTGTCGTGTATTTGATTTGCATTTTCCTGATGCCTAATGATACTGAGCATCCTTTCCATGTGAGTTTTGGTCGCTGTGTCTTTTTCTTGGGGAAATGTCTATTCAGATCCTTTGCCTATTCTAATTGAATTATTTATTCATTTATTATTGTGTTGTAAAGGCTCTTTATGTGTTTTAAATTTATGATTAGCAAATATTCTCTGCCCATCCGTGGGTTGACTTTTTTTAAAAGATTTATTTTTTCATTTATGCACACAAAACTGGGGTGTAGGCCAGAGGTGTGGGGGATGAGAGGATTCACCAGAGACAGAGTGGGGAGCAGAACAGGTAGATTGGTGGAAATACACTGCTGAGGGAGCAGTGGGTGAGGCAGGAGAGGTCTCCTGTACCTGTGGGTCCCCTTCCTGGCTGGGGATTGAACTCGTGCTGTGGATGCTTCACAGTGCAGTGCTTAATCCCTTGAGCCACCAAGGGATTGACTTTCTTGAACTACCTGGCTCTCGGGACTCCATCAAGCTATTCTGGAGAGTGCTATTTTTGTTGCCTCAGACAGGATATAATAGACTCAGAGAAAATCATGTAAGAAGCTAGAGATGTTTTTCAACATGACGGCTGTGCACTAATTTGCCCTTAGAACCTTTCACTAAATTTTATGAAGCAATGTTTTGGAAAATGTGGGAAAAAAAGAGGAATGCTTTCCTTTACTCTGATCATATCACCAGTTCTAATGACCTTTATGCCTTCTACACTTGATAGACTCACATTGGCTTGCCAGAAGTCACTCTAGGAATTCTTCCTGGTGCCAGAGGAACCCAGCTTCTTCCCAGGCTCATTGGAGTTCCTGCTGCTCTTGACTTAATTACTTCAGGTGAGTATCAAGTCTGCCAACAGCTGTCTACATCAATGTGAAGAACTAGACTAGGCTTTTAAAAATTCCTGGTTGGCCATTCCCTACTCATATAACCTTAAGCAGTTATTTTAAATTCTTTGATGTTCATTTTATCATCCATCAATGGAAATAATACATTCCCTGGGGACTTCTCAAATGTTACCATGATGCGCAAGTGTTAAGGCCTTATAAATTAAAGTGTATACATGTACTAAGTACATTCAGCGTTTTAGTATAGTTCAAATATCTATTCGCAGAATCTGGTGTCAAGTAGGTTACCTTATATTCAGAAGATCCAATTTGGAAATTGTAATATAAAGACCAGAATTCTCAAGGTAAATTTTCAAGTTTTAGTGTGGAAATGATTGAATTTATCCTTTCCAATAACTAAGATATTAGTTACAAATAAAAGTGTTGTTCTTTTTTTCAATTAGGAATATCAACAGCACAACACTGGAATACATCTAGAAACTCTAGATTTAACAAACATCGTGAGGTGATATATAAAGAGATTTCAAGTTGAGGTAAAGTTGGAATAAAGAATTTATAACTATTTACTCCAACATGTAGAGCTAATTATGAGTTGTTGGATCAGTCACTATCTTTTGTTCCTTAGTTTCCTCATAAATGTGGATAATAATAGTATTTGCCTCATACTTAATAATTTCAGTGGAGATAAGTTAGATAAGTTAATGCAATACACTTAAAACAGTCCTAGATATGGTACTGTATTTGTTGTGTATTATTATTCCCATATCTGTCTTGCTAGTATAAGAGGAAATTAGTGAGGGTCTTGGTATTAGATTATATCCTGAAGAATGGGCAATAAAAAGATTATGAGCTTTAGAATCAAAGACCTGAATTTGAATCAACAGTTAGACAACATGCTTTGTGCAAGTTAATTTTTATTTATTTATCCAGCAACTATTATTAGTTTTCTCTCATGTGCTGGGCTCTGTTCTCAGCATTGGGCCTATAGTAGTGAACCAAACCAAGAAAAATGACTGCCTGTTAAGGTGATTATACAGGGAAAACTACACCAGTGAAACATTCATCATCATTGCCTTATTTTATCAATTCAAAAATGTACTTTTCCCCACATATTTCAAATTAGGATGCTATTTACATTTACTGTTTGTCTTGTTTTGATTGACAGTAGTTTTTCATACTTTGTGTAGGGCGTCAAGATTATAGGAAGAGTGCTTGCTTTTCTTTTGAATGAATTAGAAAGGCGTTGGAGTTTTTTGAGTAGAGAAATAGCATGCTCTCATTTATGCTTTTTAAAAAAATTTTTTTTAAAGATTCATTTATTTATGCATACAAGAGCTGGGGTACAGGCCAGAGTCCAGGCAGGTGAGAGGATTTACCAGAGAGAGTGGGGAGCAGAACAAGCCAACTGACTGAAACACACTGCTAGGGGCAGCAGCGGGCGAGGCAGGAGAGGTCTGCTATGCTTTGTGGGTCCCCTCACTGGCCTGCGGCAGGGATTGAACTCATGCTGCAGTGGCCATGGTTTGCTTCATAGTGCGTTGCTTAACCCATTGTGCCACCAGGGAGGCCCCTTAATATTTATTTATTTATTTATGCGTTGAAGAACTGAGGTGCAGGCCAGAGGTGCAGGGAGTGACAGAATTCACTAGAGACAGAATAGGGAGCAGATCTCACAGATGTACTGAAACACACTGCTGAGGGGAGCAGTGGGCAAGGCAGGAGAGGTCTGCCAAGCCATGTGTGTCACTTCTCTGGCTGGGGATCAAACTGCAGTGGCTGTGAATAGCTTCATAGTGCTCTGACTTAATCCCTTATACCACTGGGGATTAAGCTTCTTAGTTAAGCTTTTTAAAGGATCACTTTGGCTATTAAAAATATGCTATTTGGAAATTAGGGCATAAATAGACTGGATAGGGGACTGCTATAATAATCCAAGAGAGAAATAATGGGATCATGGACCTGAGTGGAATAATGTAAATGGTGATACGTGGTTAAGATTTGAAGATATTTGTTTGAAGACAGGGATTCACGGGTTTGTGTGGCAGATCAGATGTGAGATGTGCAAGAAAGAAGAGAGTGAGGATGATTCTAATAGCAGGACAGCTGGAAGGATAGTATCATTACCGAAACGAGGATATCTGCCATAGAGCAGATTGTTCGGGAGAAATTACAAGAACTTAGTTTTGCACATGTTACGTTTGAGACTGTTAGACACCCAGTTGGAGATGTCAAGAAGGCAGCTGTGTAGATGGACATTGAAGTTTATCAGCGAGGTCTTCTGAGTGCCTCTTAGCAGTAAAACAGCCACTAACTGGTTTATGGGATAATGAAATTACATGGCATGTTACTGGCATATTACTGTCATATAGGAGGCATTTTATAAATGGTAACTGCAGTAGGCAGAACAGTGGGACCCCAAGATATCTGCATCGTAATACCCAGAACCTGTGGCTATATTACCTTATATTCACAAGGTAATCTTCTCTCTCTCTCTCTCTCTCTCTCTCTCTCTCTCTCTCTCTATATATATATATATATATATATATATATATATATACTCTCTCTGTATATATAAACATTTTTTCTAAGAAAGGATGATAAGGGTCCTCCCTGGTGGCACAAATGGTGTGTATATATATAAAGAGAGAGAGAGAGAGAGAAGGATATTATGATTACTTTGGATTTTCCAGGTGCTTCTGACTTATCACAGGGTCCTTATGTTGAAGACCAGGACACTGGGGGTCCTTGGGGTCTCACCAAAGAATTTCATGAAGCATCAGTGTGAAGCCAGCCTCAAAGTTTATTAGGAAGGGACAGGAGAGAACTCCACGGGAGACAGTGAGCAGTTTCAGGAGAGTGGGAGAGCTGCCCTGAGCAAGAAAGCAAGAGGATTTTTAGAGGGTTTTTATTTTTTTTTCATTCTCTGGATGGGGCGGGGCCCCTCATAACTGTGCATACCTTGCTCCCATCACTCCTGCTTGGGGATTGATTGGAACTACCCCCCTCTCTCCCTCAGGACTGTGGGGCGGCAGAAACAGCTCCTCTGGGGAAGTGCGTGATGGCCCTTTTTTAATCCTTCCTACCTGAAAGAGGAAGGCAGGGGTTCACAGAGGTGGAGACAACGCTGCACAGCTTGGCTTTGAATATAAGGCCACAAGCCAAGAAGTGTAGGCAACCTGCAGACACTGGATGGCAAAGGAACTCATTCTGTCTTAGAGGCTCCTGAAAAAATGTGGTTTGGCTGACCTATTTTCAATTTCTGACATCCCAAACTTAGATTAATAAGTTTGTTGTTTGAAGCTACTAGGTGTGTGGTAATTTGTGTAGGTTGTTAATGACTTTTGCTTTTTGGTTGAAAAAACATTTTTTCTAAGAAAGGATAAGAGTCCTCCCTGGTGGCACAAAGGGTTAAGCACCACACTATGAAGCATCTGCAGCCACTGCAGCATGAGTTCAATCCCCAGCCAGGGAGGTACCCACATGACGCAGCAGACCTCTCCTATCTCACCCGCTGCTCCCCTCAGCAGTGTATTTCAGTCAGTCTGCCTGTTCTGCTCCCCACTCTGTCTCTGGTGAGTCATCTCACCCCCCACACTTCTGGCCTGTACCCCAGCTCTTGTATACTCAAAGATTCCCTACTAACATGAATGAAGGAAAAACACCAACTTTGTAGACAGTGTCCCCATTGGAAATTAATAAATAAATAAATTTAGATTAAATTAATACACGGATAGCTAACCTTTCTGATCTGACATCCACTAGAGGTAATTTTGGAAGGTGGAGTGATTTCAGCTCTAACCTCTGCTTCCCCTCAATTCTCTTCAATTTAAATGCCCCCTGTAAGCACCTGGACCTTGAACAGTAATCACAGAAGATAAGCTCGGGGACTTTGCAGTTCCCTCCCTGATGGTCTCAGTCTAATCAGGTGATGAGAAATAGTTACCTGCTTTTCCTCTGTGTCGCTGTAATCTCTGGAGGTGGCTGTGCTGATGTTGTGCTGTGTGTTGGTTGACGCAGAAGTGAGTCCAGCAGACAAGTTGTCAGGATGGAGATGGAGCGCTACTGCTCTACTAGGTAAATAGCAAACCTCCCAACTTCTCCGTAACTTTTATTGAGCAGGGGAACAAGTAACAAGCTTATGTCATTTGCTACAAAAAGCACAGCCCAGAAGTACAAGGTCACATAGTTGTGTGCCAAGCCCGTCTGCATGTAACTAGCCTCTACTATGATCTAACAACCTTTTGTTTTAATTATCTTCTTCCAGACAGAAGGAATGTATGCCTCAGTCCTAAGGGCCTGGGAAGCTCTTGTCAGCAGACTTGTTTGCAAGTTTGCAAAGGTCTCAGTCATAGCACCTCTTTCACTCCTTGACCGTTGCTCACAGTTTTTGTAGCCTCTGGCTTCCCCCAACACCTCTGCTTTTATTTTCTAAGTCCTTTCCCTTAGAAAGGACTTGTTCACTGAAGAGTGAACATTGGGTGAATAGCTCTATTCCCACAGAACACTTCCCCTGCCCTGAGAGTTGTTCTAGGATTTTCTCAGAGAGGGATGCCCTTGCGTTCTAGACTTTGAAGAGATACCGCTCACCACCCAGACTATGAGGGAGGAAGTTGAGGTGGCACCTTTGTGGGTTTTCCTTTTACTTGAACAAGATGTTGAGGGTGAGTTTTAGTACCCAGGGCTCCTCAGGCAGCAATAATAAATATCAGCAAATATCACAACATGATCAAAACAGACAAACAAAAATCAGAAAACTAAACCCCACGCCTAAAACCCATCAAAATATCCTATGACATTAGAAAAATGAAACAAATATGAATCTGATAAAACAGATTAAATACAAACTTTAGGAAATTCACATTCTAATCCACAAAAGGAAATATTTTATTTATTAAATAAGAATACCCTATTTAAAAATCAAAGCATTAACCCAAAATAATTTCTTTTTAAAGCAATGAATGAAGTCATAATAGATCAGGCCCCTGAATCAGCACCATGGAGGGTAGAAACTCACTTATAGAATTCAGAAGAATTGAACAAAAAGATACATAAAGTGTAAATAAGGCATCAGAAATGGAGGGTATGTAATAAAAGTTTCTGCTACAAATAGGAGCTCCCAAAGCACAAAGCAAAATGTAAGAAGCAGTAACCACAGGAAAAAATAGGAGAAACTCTTCAGATTTGAAATAGAATCCAAGGTTGTATTTTAGCAAGCACACCATTTTCCTGGAAAAACTGATGAGGAGAGATCAATGCCTTGATGTACTTTGGTAACGATTTTATGCTTCCAGGAAATAGAATCCTGTAAGCTCCAACAGATAAAAGCAAACACAGCAAAAGGTTACTTTCAAAAGAACTACAATCACTCCAGCCATAAATGAATGCTACTAATGGGACATGAGCATAATAGGGGCTATGCGACTTTCAAGTGATCATATAAAGCCTGAGCTGGCACAGTGTGGCCCAGGCACTGCTGAGCAAGCCTCCTACAATTAGGGGAGAGTGCAGTCACAACTGTTTTCATAATTAATTTAGTTATTATTTGCCTTTTCCACTTTCGTTTTCACAAAAGTATACAATTGGATTTTCTAGAGGCTGTTGTGTGCCATGTCCTATCACAACAGATTGCATCCAGAAGCGGATTGCAGAATTCAACTGTCTTCTATTAAGCCAGACATTAAAGAAATTTGCAAAAATATAAAACAATGGCACTCTTTTCTGTGGTAGTTTCAATCTTGAAAATATAGTTATTTTGAATGCAGTTCATTTATGTTAACTTGTGATAGGTTTATCACTGTTTTTTTTCAATATTTTATTTATGCATACAGAAGCTGGGGTACAGGCCAGAGGCTGGAGGTGAGAGGATTCACCAGAGACAGAGTGGGGAGCAGAACAGGCAGATTGACTGAAATACACTGCTGAGGGGAGCAGTGGGCGAGGCATGAGAGGTCTGCAGTGCCATGTGGGTCACCCCCCTGGCTGGGGATTGAACTCACACTACAGTGGCTCTGGAAGCGCCACAGTGCTCAACCCCTTGCTACCAGCGAGGCCCTATCATTGTTATTTTAAAGTGATTTTATAAAAACTTTTGAAGTTCTCAGTTTTAATTTCTAGAACAATAAACATTGATAGAAATAACTCAGATACATAAAAACTTTTTGCAGTCCTCCATAACTTTTAAGAGTGTAAAAAACATAATAAAAAGTAAGAAAAAAGGAATGGTGGCTGGTGCATGGGAACTACAAATTATTTAGCCAATAAGTTTCAAGGGATTTTATTGCTCTCAAACAAAAATTTGTTTATTTATGACATTTCTGCATGAGATCAACTCTTAGTGTTTTGGTGACATGTTTTTTCCAGACAGATGTCCACAAATCTGAGTATAAAAGGAAAACATTAATCAAGTTACATTGTCATGAACTAATTCCATTCATAATTAAAGGTCTAAAATAAAAATGTTTAAGAACTGATAAAGTCCATGTTTTGAGACAAAAACTATAATATAGAACTGTGTATACATGAACCAAGTTAGAAAATTAGTCTATATACATAAAAATAACCTTTTTTCTTTAAAAAAAAGGAAGGGATGTTATAAATATATAAAGTATGAAAGGAGAGGGGAAAAGTATTATATTTTTACTTCAATAAATTAATTTAGAGATTGTTTTAATTTACAGTGCTATAAGTTTACTTTTACAAACGTGACCTATTTAAGTAATGCAAAGTTCGTATGAGAATGTCTACAATCCAACATGCTGCAGGAATTCAAAGCACATTCTGCAAGAGACAAAGTAGAAAGAAAGCAGAAACGCAGAAATATAGGGAAAAAAATGTAATGGTGTGAAATGAATCTGTAAATTTTACAGTTATAGACATTAAGCCTTGGAGGTAAGCAATAAGGAATTTCTTTACTATTTTTAGTATTAAATCTCTATGGCAAGATTATCTCAGGAGAAATCAGGAAGAAAATCTGTCTTATTTAACAGACAAAAAAATTGAAGTGAACTGGATTGGCCTTTCCCAAAGTTCTCTGCTGCTTATAGAAATATCACTATTTTTAACATGATGATGGAGGGAAGACATAGAAACATAATATGATGAATTTTATTTGCATGGAAAAGGTCACCATGAATTAGAGGAAAGCTAACATTAGAATCATGCACGTATTTTTTAATTAGTCTGTACGATTTTAGGGAAACTTTAAAATGACACCTGGAAATGGTTCCATGTAGGAATTTTTTCCTAAAGTTCAGAAAAAAAGACACAAAGAAAACGGGAAAAAATTGAGGTGATCTCAGCCACAGCTGCTTTGGGGTCTCCATAGAGTCATCCTAGACAGACTCTTACTAGAGCTCACTGGACAGTGGTTGTCCTCTACACCAAGGGCAACACAAGAAGCAAAAAGTTTACATCTCAGCAAAAAACCCTTGATGGCATCTCAGTTAAATCCTTATGTGAGAGGATTCAGGTTGGACATGTAAAGTTGTGTCTTTAAGTCCTTGAAACAGAATAAAATCATCTGGATCTCATCAGCTATGGAAAACAGTAGTGGGAAGCCTCCTCTTTTATGAACTCTATGAATTCAGAAGAAATCATTGTAGCTGAAGGAATGTTCTGTCCATCCTGTGGGTAGTTCATGTTCCCTGCTCAGCTGTCGCAATATCCTCTTGGTACCCAGGTTTCCACGTTCCATTTTGTGTCCACGTGGTCCCCCTATCGTAGGGAGACTGATTTACCTCTCCCTCAACTGACTTTATGCACAGGAGACTCAGTCCCTGAAGCTGCTTATTGTCTGATTTTATCTGCTTCCTTTGAAGCTTCTGTAGTGGGCTGCCCTGATCCTCAGCTCCTGCAGCAGCGATTCCATAAGCCAAGGGAGGGGTCAAGATGCTGGGGAGCCAGAAGATGCTGCACGTCCATCCCATTGGTCCTTGTGTCTTTCATCTAATGCTGACTTAATTTTTTTCTGTCTATCCAACTATATTTCTTTGGCACCTATGTTTTTTCTTTTGTAACCAACAGCCCCTGCTGCTGGTATAAGAGAGTACTACTCTGCTGCCAGTACTGCTGTTGTTATTTTATCAAATATTCGATCGTCTCATTTATTTATAAAATACTTCTATAGAGATTTATAGACAATAACTAGAATGTAGCATTTTAATTTAATACTCAAAAAATTACTAAGTTAAGCACAATTATTCTCATTTACCAGTGAGGAAATCGTGGTCTTAGTACTTCACTGTAGAGCCAGAGTTTAAATCCAAGTTTTCTTGTTACTTCTCAGTCATTCTATAATGCTTTTATACTGCAAGTCACTGTGGTGCTTATTACATTTATTTAATTAAAGATGTTTATATCTTAGACAGATAACCTTCCATCTTAGAGAAAGTAATGTTTTTACCTTCATCTCACACAATTCTTTGGTTTATCTTGTTTTGTTTTAGGGAGACATATTTCGGCAGATGAAGGTTTCAAATTAGGTATTCTAGATAAAATTGTGACCTCAGACCCAGTTGAAGAAGCTATCAAATTTGCCCAGAGAATTTCAGGTAAGAAGATAACAATAAAATAGCACAAGACTGGAAACAACCTTTATGTCCACTTTCTTTTTTTTTAATATTTTTATTTATTTATGCACACAAGAGCTGGGGTACAGGCCAGAGTCCAGGGAGGCCAGAGGAGTCACCAGACAGAGTGGGGAGCAGAACAGGCAGACTGACTGAAATACACTGCTGAGGGGAGAAGTGGGCGAAGCAGGAGAGGTCTGCTGTGCCTTGTGGGTCCCCTCCCTGGCCTGTGGCAGGGATCGATCGAACTCATGCGGCAATGGCTGTAGTTTCCTTCATAGTGCGTTGCTTAACCTGCTGCGCCACCAGGGAGGGCCCTATGTCCACTTTCATGAGGAACTCAAATATCTTATGGTATACCCACAGGGTAGAATATAGTACAGCTTTAAAATGAATGAGAAACTGTACATTGATGTGGTCTGAGCACCATGACAAATTGTAGTAAGTGAAAAAAGCATCATTGTGGAAAGTGGCTTACCATTTGTCTAATAAGAAACCTCAGGGTGGAGTAGCATGTCTACCTGGGGAGAATGCACATAGGTAACCGTCTTTGCAGGAGTATTTCTGTACGGATTCTTAAGAAATGGGTAATTGCTGCCTCTGGGAATGGGCTGGTCAGTCAGGGAAGCAGCTGGAAGGGCACTTTCTGCTGTACTTTCTGAGTGTTTATTCAATGAATGTGTTTTCTATTAAGGAATACAGTTAAAATTAAGAGAAACAAGCATGCAAACATTTCAGCAAATAAAAGCAATCTGCATAACTTACACAATAAAACCATGATCTGTCTCTGTGAACTGTTTTCTCTCTCTCATGGGTTTGTCACTTTAGGAATTTATGACATTCCTCCAAGAGTTCTTTTTGCTGTTTCTTTTCAATTCTTGGAGGTTGGAGCAGGAGGGAGAGGGTTAAAGAGTACCAGAAAGAATGATTGGGAGGAGCACTGGGTGACTGTGTGATTATCCCTCCCTAGGTGGTCGGCAATGGCTCGGAGCCTTTCAAAGTCTTTCTTTTGAAAAAGTCGTTCTTTTGTTGACCCTGGCTGGCGCCAAACACTTCCCTAAAAGAATGTTGCTTTTTGTGGCTCCAGCCAGTTGCTGTTTCAATGCAATAGTAAAAGCCTGCTGGGAGAGTCCTGGGAGCTGGGGGAGAAAACACTGGTGACTGAAAATCAGCACATCTTTGCTCTAATGGGAATGAGTTTCCTGATATCTTTCTCTGCCTTCCTGCCCATCCTCAGTGTTTCATTACATTTCTTTGTGCCTCCTGGGAGGGCTTATTGTTAGAAGCTACTGGGTGGGTTGGTAGCAAAGGCTATTTGCATTTGGAGATCCCTAAATTATTTTAGATCCCTAAATTGTTTTAAGGTTGATCCATTTCTATCACTTACAACCATTGTTTCAGTTTTGCTCTTTTTTTTCTCCAATGGTTTCAGATTTTAAGAAATTTCAGCAGGAATTCTTTTCCTTAACTGATTTCCCTAAATTCCGATTTAAGAATTGTTACTTTAATAGATGAGGATCACAACTAGCACTTTTATAAAATTTTCTATTTTCATTAAAATTATTTAATTTTTAAAATTAAATTACATTTGTGAATATAAAGTTACTTTTTTTCTTTGTAAAATGGTTTACTCAATCCCAGCAATATTGCACAGTTTGTCCACGAGGTGGCATTCAAATATCGGGGACGAATCATACTTTAAAACTTAGTAATTTACTGTTAACAGCAGAGGAATGTGCTGGGCTTAAGAAAAGTATGTATACCTATTTAAAATTATAATCATAAAGACTTTGTAGCAATATGTAAAGTCATGATATAAAAGTCTAAAATATAAATTTACATAGATTCTATAATTATTACTATCAGAGATGGATGAATATAGACAAAATTTAAATACTCAAAAATAAAAGTTAGCTTTTCTCAAATTTTTGTTAAACGACTTTTGCTTTTGTTTTGATTTTTGCTTTATTGAGGTGTGATTTCTACACAAGAAAATTCATATATTTTTTACATGTAGAGTTTGGTGGATTTTTGTAATTGTTTATGGTTATATAACCATTTCCCCACTCAAGATATATCTGAAAAGTGTTCCATATCTCTTTCTAGTAGATTCCCTCCCTTACCTTTGGGCCACAAACTTTCTGTTACTATAGCTTTACTTTTTTTTTTTTTTTTTTAGAATTTCATCTAGATGGAAGCATATATGTAGTATGTGTGCTTTTGTGCCTGGCTTTTTTCACTTAGCATAATGCTTTTGGGATTCCTCATATTGTTTCATGTATTAATTTTTAATTCTTTTTATTTCTGAGCAGTTATCTGTAGCATGGGTATGCCACAATTTGTCTATCCTTTTACCCACTGAAAGAAATTTTAGCTGTCTTCTCCCTATGAGTTTTTGTAGATACATGTTTTCCTTTCTCGTGTGTAAATATCTAAGCATCTGTATGTCTCGGCTGTACAATAAATGTATATTTAATTCTTAAATTATATTTTTTTAAAAAACTTGATGGTTAATAAAAACCACCCAGAGTGACTTGAAAGACACTAATTTTTTGCCAAATTTGCAGAGATAGAACAATACATGGTAAGACTGAGTTTAAATAAGATGTTTACACTCCTTATATGCATTTTATCTAGTGAGCCATCAGGCAAATCTGTGCTTAGGTTTAGTCCTATCTTTTGATTTTCTTTGCTCTCTTAAGAATTTACACAGAAATAATCACAGAGTATGCAAAGATTTGTATACTAAGACTCACTGAAGCTTTCACTGTAAAAGATCAGAAATGACTAAATAATGTTATGTAAAAGTCGATTAAGTCTCAATGAAATTATTCCATTCTGCCTTTAAAATTCCTTTATTTAAAGAAAGTTGAGGGGCCTCCCTGGTGGCCCAGCGAGTTGAGCACGGAACTGTGAGAACTGTGAAGCATCCGTGGCACAGCAGCACGAGTTCTATCCCAGCCAGGGAGGGAACGCACATGGCACAGCAGACCTCTCCTGCCTCGCCCACTGCTCCCCTCAGCAGTGTAGTTTAGTCAATCTGTCTGTTCTGCTCCCTGCTCTGTCTCTGGTGAATCCTCTCACCTCCCATGCCTCTGGCCTGTACCCCAGTTCTTGTACGCATAAATAAATAAATCTTTAAAAAAGAAAAGAAAGAAAGAAAGTTGAAAAACTTGGGGCAATACTTACATGTACTAATATGTAGAAAAACGCCAGCTAGGAAATTGCACAGGTATGTGGGTATGCGTATTAAGTTATTTGTACAAGAAAAAAATCTATAACAAACTTTTTATAGTGGTTGTATTTGGGTGCTAAGTGATGAAGATTCTTGATTTTTTTTTTTTAAAGTTTATCTTTTCCTAGTGTGTCATTCTACTTACCAAAGAAAGAAGGAGTGCTGTCAATGTACTTTATTAATTCACCCTATTCCCACCCTACCCTTCACTCTCCCCCATTGCTGAAATGTTGATTTAAAAAAATAACTAAAGGTTAAGGACACTTCTTCAGTTTTCATATCCAATAGGAAAGGAGATGAGGAAGGGAATTTCCAGTGGTCAGTGTTGCAATCAGTGGTTTTGAAACCAGTTATGGGTGGGAAGGGAGTGCAGGAGGTTAGCATATATCTAAAGATGTAATTTGGGAAGTAGCTGTGCATTTCTCCACAAACTTATCATACATCCTGGAGGGCTGACTGTGGAAGTTAATTAGCTTCATGCATCTTAATGCTCTTGTTCCAGGAAGCCTCTCAGACTACCGCAGTGCTATAGGTTTAGCAGAGCAATTCAGAAATACTTGGTCAACCCAGATTGCTTTGGCTAAACTGGGGGAGAAGGGAGGATGAAGGCCTGACAGTCCTATTTATTTGTACTTGCATTTGGCTAGCAGTCTGCTTGTCCCAATCTGGATAAGAACTCCCTTTTCTCCACGTGATGTTTCTGGCATGAAGCTGAAAAGTGCGTTGTTATGTAAAGGTGGACACAGGAGACATCCACTGGAGCCTCCACTTAGGAACCTGTGCTCTGGTTTTCTCTCTAGAATGAGCCCTGGTCCTCTTCTGTGACTTCACTGGGCTGTAGCTATTTTTAGTGTTTCTAATTTTGCCTTTTAAAGACCTCAGTCTATCTGTCTGCTTGGATTTTGTGGTTTTGAAAAAACCTCAATGCTTTCATCTGTCTTCTCTTCCTTTTCTCTGTACCCTTAATTCATTTTTACTCTGTGTGATATAAACATGCTTCACAAGAGCAGGGTGACCTTGTCTCACATCGAAGGCCTAAACACATGTGTACATCGAGCTTCCTTTTCATGTTCTACCTAAGGTCTGGGGGTGATCCCTGCAAGCCTGGAAACAGGCAGTAGTTCTGTCCGTCCTAGGCAGAGCTTCTAGGAGAGACACAGCTTACAGCTCATCAGAATTAGAGAAAAGAAGGTCTTTATGTCTTAGGAAACCATTTCAGTCACCTGCATGTTGTCTCTCTCTTTATCCTAGGCAGAGCAAAAGCTCTTCCTGCTGTTTTATCAGAAAGAAAACAGGGAAAATAATTGTCTCCTTTTCTTTCTTTAAGAATGTGATACATTTGATTTTAATAAAACATTGAATTTTCTGTCTTAAAAAACAGAAGGATTAAGAAAAAAATATGAATGAGAAGGAAATATTTCAATTGTAAGTGTCTCCTCCCCATTCAGGGCAGCTAATACTGGTGCTGACCTGCTGACGTTTAAAAAAATGTAAATTACTCAGAGTCAAAAACTACCAAGTACGTTAGAAATACACTTTAAAAACATCATACCAGTATGCCCAAAGGAATTTCTGAATATATTTTGTTGTAATAACCAAAGTTATAGGATAATAGCATCTTTCAGTTACAGCTATGCAAGAAAGGGATAGGAAATTGAGCAGGGAAAACTCATCTCCTGTTGTGCTCTGATCCAGAACTCTCCAGTGGATGTGCCTGACTAGACCCTGGGCTGGTCTGGACAAGTGCGTGGATGCTCCCACAATGCCCAAGTGCAGCCTGCAAAGCTGAGTGCCCCCATGATAACTGGTTGTGCTGATCAGCAGTAATTACTGCACATTCATTAAGCAAGCATTGCTTTTCTTTCTTCTTCTTTTTTGTTTTCAATGTCTGGCTCAGGGTAAAGTTGCCAAAGTTGTCTTGATATATGGGCTATTGGATCTGCCAGAGGCTATACCTCAAAATCATCTGTTCATTTATAGAAAATACTGACAACCTATATCCCAGCCTTAAAGATTCTCAGCTGAGTCTATGGTGGTGCATGGACAACTGGACTTTTTCAACTCCTCCAATAGCTCTGATACGTGGTTTGGCTTGAGACACAGCCCCAGTCGTGATGGGAATGGACAAGGACGGAGATTTGACTCAAGGGAGTACCTTTCCCAGTGCAGACTCATCAGCTGCTGTCGATGCTATACTCTGACACCTTGGCCCCCTTTCTTCATCTGCTTAGGTCTTCATACACTTTTCCTCCCCCAACTGTCCACTCCTCCTCTCCTTTTGGACCACTAGGGAATTGGTGAATTGGTGGCAGGTGCACTATATAACGAAATAACCAAAAATAATGTAAGCCTATTTTACTTCAATTAAAAAATTAATACCAAAAGGTCAAGATGATACAGCACCTCACCGATATGCTTCCATGTGTACATGATTAATCCAAACCTTCCTCATTTACCCTTAGACACATAGTAACACACCAATGTTAAATTCATATGTCTTTTATAGAGATACCGCTTTATAAGCTTTGGAAGGCTTAGTGTCTTCTTACCTAAGATGTATGTTTTTGATAAAATATTTGTTTTTGAAGTAATGGTTAGTAGCACTTTTTTAAAAAAATAGTTTCTAGGAAGCTGTTTTAGAGAACAATTTTGGTAATATAATAATTTGTTACACATTCTTTCTTTTATGCAAACATTAGAATCATTCTCTTGAGTTATTTTTAAAAGAATACTAGGACCCATAAGGACTCTGATTAGAAATTCATATATAATATATGTGGACAATATTTATATTTTTATGTTATTAAATATTTATATCTAGGAACATGGGGTCTGGTTCGCTTTATTAAGGTCTCATTTTATGTTCTTCAATAAAATGTTATAGCTATCTTCTTAAAGGTCTTATAGTTTCTTGGTAAATTAGTTTGTGAGCTTTATTTTTTAGGAATATCATCATTATTTTATTTATTTATTTTCATTGATGTAACATTGGCTTATTACACTGTATATGACTCAGAGGTATAAGCTTTATACCTTTTCAGATACATGTCACTACTCTGAAGCCTTCTAAAAAGGGTTTTTAATGAGGCATAATTTATCGTGTAGAGTTATGTAACCATCCCCTGCTTTAGGCCTTGTCTACCACCTCACGAAGTTCCCTTATGATTTTTTGCATTTAACACTGCTTCCATTCTTAACTTTAGGCAACCATTAATCATCTTTCTGTCTTTATGAATTTTTCCTTTCTAGACATATGCTATAAATGGCATCACACAATATGTAATCTTTTGCACTGGACTTCTTTTTTTTAAAAAAAAAAACTACTTATTTGTTTGTGCATACAAGAGCTCAGAGTCACAGGAAGTGAGGGGATTCACCGGAGACTGAGTGGGGAACAGAACAGGCAGATCAACTAAAGGGAGCAGTGGGCAAGGCAGGAGAGGTCTGCTGGCTGTGCCATGTGGGTCCTTCCCTGGCCAGGCATCGAACAGCACAGCGCTCAACCCACTGCGCCACCAGGGAGGCCCCTGCATTGAGCTTCTTTCAGTTCACTTGTATTGTGGCATGTGTCAATAGCTTGTTCCTTTTTGTTGCTGAATAGTATTCCACTCTAAGATTAAACCATATTATTTTTATCTATTCATTTCTTGTTTCCAGTTTTGAGCTATTCTGAATAAGACTGAATTTTAGGAAGAATATGAGTTAATGTTCATATACAAGTTTTATAACAACCCATGTTTTCATTTCTCTTAGATTCCTAGGAGTGAAATTGTTCAACTGAACAATAAGTTATATAAGAAATTGCTCAACTGTTTTCTCAAGTGAATATACTGTTTTATATCCTCATAAGTAGTATAAGTGTTCCATGTATGCTATTTCATCACCAACATTTGGTAGTAATATATTTTATCATTCTATAGATATTAATTTCTATCACTGCATAGCAAGCTACTTCAGAACTTTCAGCTGCTTAAAATCAAACATTATCTTGTAGTTTTTGTGGCTAGGATTCTGGATGTTATCAGCTATAGACTCTGGTTTAGGATTACACATTGGGCCACATTCGGGGTTTAACCTACAACTGTTTCTCAAAACTTAACTGGAAAGGGGTCTTCTTTCAAGCTCTCACGTGGTTGTAAGTCAGTTTCAGTTCCTCTTGGTTCTTCAGTTCCTCACTGACTGTTGACTCAAGGCCTTCAGTCCTTTGCCCCAGTGACTTCACCAAAATGCAGCCCACACAGGGCACCTGGCTGCCATCAGAGCGAGCAAACGAGAAAGCAGGGGAGGGTGAGCAAGCCCAAAACCAGTCTTTGTAACTTAGCCTCAGAAAAGACACCCCGTACCTTAGAGACTCTCTACCACATTCATTGTGGCTTTAATTTGCATTTTCCTCATGACTAGTGATGTTCAACATTTTTTTCTGTGCTTATCAGTCATTTATGTCCATTGGTGATATGGTCACTCAAAGTTTTGCCCTTTTTTATGTTTTTTTTTTTAAAGATTTATTTATTTATACATATAAGAACTAGGGTACAGGCCAGAGGTCCGTGGGTGAGAGAAGTCACCAGAGACAGAGTGGAGAGCAGAACAGGCCGATCTACTGAAATAGACTGCTGAGGGGAGCAGCTGGTGAGACAGGAGAGGTCTGCTGTCCATGTGAGTCTCCTCCCCGGCTGGGGATTGACTCAAGCTGCAGTGGCTCCTCAGCTTCATAGTGCTGTGCCTTAAGCCCTGTGCCACCAGGGAGGCCCCCAATTTTGCCCAATTTTAAAAGTGAGTTGTTTGCCTTCTTATTAAATCTTAAAACTCATCTATTCTGGATACAAGTTCTTTATTATATATTTGATTAACAAATTGTATGAGTCTACTAACGCTTTGATAACAAATTCCCTACAAGCTTAGTAGATTAAAAAAACTAATTTATTATCTTACCTACCTGGCAAGGGGTCTTATGGGTCTCACTGGACTAAAATTCAGGTGTTACAGTTATACTCTTCTCTGAAGCTCTAGGGAAGAATCCACTTACTGCTCCGGTAGGTGACATCTAGGACCAAGGCCCTCATGTTCTTGCAGGTTTTAAACTGGAGGTTGTTCTTAGCTTCTAGAGACCACTGCATTCCTTCGTGCTGTCTCCATTCTTCCATCTTCAAAGCCATATCATCACCAACAAGTCCTTCTTGTGTTGCACCTCTTTAACCCTTCCTTGTCTAATCTGTCACTGCAACCTGGAAAAGTTTTCCTTTTTTAATTCTCATCCACATCGCTTCTCGGCCTTTTGGCTAAGATCGAGTGTAATTCTCATCCACATCTTTGTTAAGTACCTACCACATGCACATACTGTGCAAAATCCAAAGGAATATGATGATGAATTTTAAAATGTTGCCAGTTCTCAAGGAATTAGCAACCTGCTAATAGTCAAAAATAGTTTAATACAAACTGTAGGGAAGGAATTGTAAGTAAATATTTGCCCTTGATTGGGAGAAATTACCTTATTTCTTAATGTAAGCATAAATTGCCAGTTGGGAAACTGCTATTATATAGGCCTTCATGAGCTCAATCTCTTTAAAGGTGCTTGATCATTAAAAAAAACAAAGTCTTACCCTCTCACACCTTTATGACTGGCTTGATTTTTTAAAATAAATATTTGCCGACAGAGAAAAAATGGTAGATTCATAATAGCAAATGAACTTCATGCACAGAAAGACAAAATGTGTCTGCAATAATATATAAAAACTGGGTAAAACTATTGATAAAGAATTAAATCTGACCTTTTGAGACTTGCCTTAGCCATATTATTATGCACAATTTCATCATATATAAAACAGGATTGATATTTACCACCAACTAAGACTATAACTCAGTTGCAACAACAATTTTTATATCATAATATATGGCATTAAAAAAAGTCAAGTATAAAATCTTTTCTGATTACATATCAAAAATAATTTGGATTCAAACTAGCAATAAAAAAGTGATGATGGTTGAATAATTTAACAGTAAATTCTCAGAGCACAAATGAATATATATTTGCAAGAATCTATTTTTTTCCCTGTATTTTATTACCTTTATAACGGCTCAGATAAGAAATTTTAAATAATCAAGCAAAACTAGTTTGAGATTCATTTTGTGAACTGTAGAAAAAAAAGATTGGGTAAATGGTGTAATTTTTAAATATTTATTCTGCTATCAAAAAATGTTTTCAAATCACCAAACACCGATACTTCTCTTAACTCCTGATGGTATGCCTTTTTCTTCCCACCCAAAGTAATGATTTGTATATATATATATATATTTATTTTTTAAGATTTATTTATTTATGCATACAAGAGCTAATGTGCAGGCCAGAGATGCGAGGAGTCACCAGGGACAGAGCAGGGAGCAGAACAGGCAGATCGACTGAAATACACTGCTGAGGGGAGCAGCGGGGGAGGCAGGAGAGGTCTGCTGTGCCTTGTGGGTTCCCTCCCTGGTCGGGGATCGAACTCGCGCTGCTGTGCCGGGGATGCTTCACAGTGCTGCGCTCAACCCACTGCGGCACCAGGGAGGCCCTAATGATGTGAATTTTTATAAGCAATTGGTTTGTGACAGCTGTGATTTTCAAAAGCTTTTTTAAAGTCAAGCTCAAAGCTGTAAGCAGATCATAGTTAGAACTTTTAAAGACTGAAGAGACAGGGCTTTACTCTAACTGACCAAATGACTGATCAGCTGGATTGGGTCTGTTCAGGCTGCTGATGGCTTAGCTCAGGAGCCCTGCACACATTGGAGGGATTCCCATCCATCTTCCTAACACCAAGTACAGCTGCTGACACCCAATGCTGCACATAACAGCCTGGCACAGAGAGGAGACCCTGCTGATTCCATTTTATTCAACAGATTTCTCTTCTCTACTTTCTTCATTGGCTTCATCTTTTTTCTTGCAAGAATCCTGGCTGTTGGTATCAGTAAAATAATTTTCATCCTCATGCTGTTTCTTCTATTTTTTCTTCTTCATTAAAGTTTTATCTTCAGGGAATCTTTTCATCTCTTGATTGCTGAAATACTCAAATACTTTCCACCTTGACCTTTCTTTGACACAGACTTATTACATAATTCTAGTGTTTTGAGGGTGTTTTAATATGACTTTCCTGTTGCCGTTCTTACAAGGTTTTCCTCTTTTAAGTTCCCAGTGATTAGACAGGGCTGATCCAGACAATTAGGGGTAATTTCCACAATTCAAAATCTTTAGCCTTAATCACTTCTATAGAGTCCTGTTGCCATGTAATATATTCAAATTTCTGATGATTAGGAAGCAGAAATTGTGGAGGTATTTTTCTGCCTACAATAAAATATTTTTTCCCCAGTGTGCCTTATTTCACGTTTAAAATGGTGCTTTTTAAAGTACAAAAGTCTTTCATTTTTATGAAGCTTGACTGATTGAGTTTTTTTTTTTTTCTTTTATGGATTATGTTAGGAAAAATTTTCCCAGCACAAGGTTTCACAGGTTTTGGTCAGTGTTTCTTCTGGAAATTCTTATAGTTTTACCTCTTCAATTTAGATTTATGATGCATCTTGATTTAATTTTTATATATAGTGATAGGTAAGAGTCTACATTTATTTATTTAGCATGTGGATATTCTAGTTATTCAGCATCATTTGTTGAAAAAACTCTCCTTTTTAAAAAAAATTTATTTACTTATTTATATATATATTACATCATTGTTCCTTTTAGTACAATGTATGCTTTCTCCTCTCAGGTGTAGACCCTATAAAATTCCCACTCTCAACTCATCCAGGCACCATCACCATACTCCCTTGTGCTCTTTCCTCCTATGAAAAATTCTGCTCTTTCTCGTTGAATTGTTTTGGCAACTGTATTGAAAATTGCCTTTACGCATAGTGAAATAAGTCAGACAAAGAATGGCAAACATTATATGAAAACACTCATTTATGGTATATAGAAAAAACAAACAGATAAACTAGTAAAACAAAAACAAGCTTTCATCTCCAACAGAAGTGGAAGTGGTAAAGCGTGGGTAATTGGATAAAAAACATACCCTTCCTACTGTGCTTCTTGCCCCATCCTCTCTTTATGCTGTCAGATTTCTAACGTTTGTTTTGGTTTAGTTTTATCTGTTCATTTACTTTGTTTCTTTATATTCCACATATGAGTGAAATCATTTGTTTTTTTGTCTTTCTTCTTCTGACTTACTTTGCTTAGCATAATCCCCTCCAGTTCCATCCATGTTCACAAGAGTAAAATTTTCTTTTTGTCTTTATATCAGAATAGTATTCCATTGTGTATAGATACCACATCTTTTTAATCCAAACATTTGCCATTGGTCTGTGTGTCCATTTTTATTTCAACACCATGCTGTTTTAATTTCTATAGTTTGTAATATAGTTTGAAATCCAAGAGAGTGATACTTCCATTCTTCTTTTGTTCTTTAATGTTATTTCTTAGCACATTAATTTGTTTTATTGGATTTCCTTTTATCTCTCTGACTAGCTGTCTGAATTTTCTTGTATCACTTTGACTTGCCCTTATGAGTGTTCTTCTGACTCCTTGAGTTCTTCTGTTATAGCAATTTTGAACTCTCTGATAGGGTGGTTTAATATCCCATGTCTTTGTGGTTGGATTCTAGAAAGTTGTTCTCTCCTTGTGATGTCATCATCTCTTCCGATCTTAATTTGCCATGTGTTATATTTTTTATTTCACCATTTTGCTACTTTGCTTATTTAAAAATAGATATCTATAGCAGTAAACTTAGAGCTGAACTTCATTCTTTTCCTACAGGTAGTGCTGTGGCTTGTGTGTGCTTTGACTTTTTGGCTTTGGTTGACTTACATAGGCACTGAGACCTGCTTTGCCTTTGCTGAGTCAGCAGGTTGGGAGAGGAACCTGGAGTGGCCCTGCTGCTCTTAGGATGTTCACAGGGAGGGGCTGTGCCTGGTTTGTGTTTGTGCCACTGCCAGTATCCCTCCTTTTGGGGACGTATGAGACTAAACAGTATGTGTGCTGTCAGTATCTAACCCGAGGGATAGGGGAATAAGAATGCAGCCCATAGTGCTTTTTGGTTCTTTCTATACCAAGGATATGGCCTATGCAGAGCACCCTACTCCTCTGTCTGAGATTTCCCTCTTTCAAGAGTATTTGCCTCCATGCCATTTCTGCTCGCCCCTCCTCAGGGTCCCTGATTGATTCAGCAGCTCTGCAGTCTGTGTCTCCTTCCCTAGACCACAGCTTCCCGGTGCTTCTCTCCACCTACCTACTGTTCAGTGAAGCGTGACTCTCTTTTGTATCTCCTCTGGTGCAATCTGTGTGATCTCTAATGTCCATGGGGTGCTTCAGTTTCACTCTGAGCTGTGGGACTCTTTTGTTGTAGTGTCCCTCTGGTTGACTGTCAGATGTTCCTCTCAGAAGTGAAGCAAGGAACCTCCTCTGTCACCATCTTGGATGGTGACATCATCCCAGATTAGATTTTTAGCAGTGAACTTAATGTTGTATATGCACATTTAACTTCAGAGAAGCACACCTGAAACTTTCATAATGCTATAATGTTATAATGTTATTTAAATAAACAAAGAAAATGAGTTGCCATAATTGTGAGGATTTATATCTGAACTCTCAATGCTCTGCCATTGATTTGTATTTCTATCCTTATACCAATATCATAGTGTCTTCTGATATTTTAAAATTTGTGTTACTATTTGGAGTGGAGTTAAGATTATTTTGAATCTAAAATATTAACTCAAACTATTTTTCTTAAATTCACTGACAGATTAATATTTAATCTGTCATATAATATAAAGTTGTTCTGGCTTTGGAATGAAAGAAACATATAACTTTTATGACTGAATTAAGTAACTTGAAATTGCTTTGAATCTATTAAATTCTGACTTACGGGTCTAAGTTGCAAAGATGTCAATGATTTCGGTATTGGTGTTTCATTAAATATCTTGATGAATAGTATTTAACTTTCATACTTTGGATTTGAACAGGTTATAATTGCTGATAATATTATTACTATTGTGATTATTATATACTTATATTCTCCTTGTGTAACATTTCCCAAAAATCTAATCTCCTTTCCTTTCTTTCAGATCAGCCCTTTGAATCCCGTAGAATCTGCAATAAACAGATTCAGAACTTGCCTAATATGGATTCCATTTTCAATGAGGCCATTTCAAAGATGAGGAAGCAGCATCCCGGTTGCCTTTCTCAGGTGACTTGTGTCCGTTCAGTCCAGGCGGCGGTGCAATATCCATATGAGGAGGGCATCAAGAAGGAGGCAGACCTGTTTACGTACCTTCAGCAATCTGGGCAGGCCAGAGCCCTGCAATATGCCTTCCTGGCTGAGCGGCATGCAAATAAATGGTCAACTCCCTCTGGAGCATCCTGGAAAACAGCATCAGCACGACCCATCTCCTCAGTTGGAGTTCTCGGTAAGAACATGGGCTAATTAACATAGTTTTCCAAATCTGCCCATTTGTAAAGTGCTACCATTTTCTTAGGTACATCAGGTGCTAGATTTTGTGTCCAACGTATTATGTTTTTATTTTTATTTTTTTTAAAGATTTATTTATTTATGCATACAAGCGCTGGGGTACAGGCCAGAGGTGTAGGGAGGTGAGAAGATTCACCACAGAGAGCGGGGAGCAGAACAGGCAGATCAACAGAAGTACACTGCTGAGGGAAGCAGCGGGCACAGCAGGAGAGGTCTGCCACACCATGTGGGTCCCCCCCCTGGCCGGCAGCAGGGATCGAACTCGTGCTGCAGTGGCTGCGGTTTGCTTCGTAGCGCGTTGCTTAACCCACTGCGCCACCAGGGGAGGCCCCGTATTATGTTTTTAGCTAATTTAGCTTACCCCCGCTCATGAACACTCCTGTGTTTAAAGCTTTACTCTTTTTCCTTTTCTCTTCCCCAATCCGAATGGCTCAACTTTCTCAATTTTACCTACTTTTGGTGTAATTTTTTTTTCCAAATATTTCTTCAAATGTTGTTATCCTTAAAGATTTTCTTGGATTATTCAAAAAACCAAATATAATCTCCTTCCCTAAATCACCAAAGACATCTGAATCATCACATCATTTGTTTTACTCCATAGAATGGGTATTTATGACCTTTTCGTCTTCCCACCACAAGATTATAAACTCCCTGAGAGTTGGTACTACTCATATTTTTTTATAACAGTTTTGAGATGCAATGCATATGCTATAAACTTCATCCTCTTTAAGAGTATAATTTAATGTAAAACTGTACAACTGCTAAGGAAAGCAGTATGGCAGTTCCTCAAAAAATTAAAAATAGAATTATCATACGATCTAGAAATTCCACTTCTGGGTATATCTCCAGGAGAAATGAAAGCATGCCCACAAAAATTTGAAAGCAGGAACTTGAACAGATATTTGTACACTCGTGTTCCGCATCATTCAAAATAGCCTAAAGGTGGGGAAAAACTCATGTTCCTTGACAGATGAATGGATAAACAAAAGGTGGTGGGCACATGCATGCACGGGCACACACACACACACACACAATGGGTTATTGCACCCATTTAAAAGGTAAGAAATTCTGACTATAACATGCATGAATACTGAGGATATTGTACTGAGTGAAAACAATTATAGGATTTGACTTACATGGAACCTTAGTCAAAAATCACAGAGATAAAAGGTCAAATTTTGGTTGTCAGGAGCTGGGGAGAGAGAAGGGGGAGCTGTTGTTAAAGGGTATATAGTTTCACTTTTGCAAAATAAGCGTTCTAGAGACAGATGGTGGTGCTGGTTGTACAACAGTGTAAATGTTCATTAAATGCCACTAAACCTACACATTTAAAATAGTTAGGATGGCAAATTTTAGAATATATATATCTTGCAACAATAAAATTTTTTTTGAAAATACAAACTAACCACCTTACCAAAGCAAAAAATAGAGAGAACACTTCAGTGGTTTCTAGATATTTACAAAGTTGTGTAACCATTGTAACAATCAATATTACAACATTTCTAACACCCTAAAAAAAACCCTTGTCTCCATTAGCAATCATGACTCATTACCCTTCTCCCTATCCCCCTGTAACCCAGTAATCTACTATCTGTCCCTGGAGTCAACTAATCTGGACATTTCATATCTTTGGAGTAATACAAGATGTGGCCTTTTGTCCAACTTCTTTAATTCAGCATAATGTTTTCAAGGTTGATCCATCTTGAAATATGAATCAATACTTTATTTCTTTTTATGTACAAGTAATATTCTACTGTATGGGTATATCACACTTTGTTAATCCATTCATCAGTTGATAGATACAAACCAGTTGGTTGGTTTGGTTTGTATAATGTACTATGAACATTTATGTATACATCTGTGTGGACATTTTTTTCAATTCTCTGAGGATATATATGCACCTATTTACCTACCTATTAACGAATGGATTTGCTGGCTCATATAGTAACTCCATATGCAACATATTAAGGAATTTATAAACTGTTTTTCACAGCAATTGCAATCTGCAAGCTCTCAGAGCTCTATTTCTCCACATTCTCACCTGAAATTATTATTGTCTGCCTTTTAAATTGTAAAAGCCCACTGTGTGGGGCCTCCCTTTTGGCACAAGGGATTAAGCACCGCACTCTGGTGCATCCACAGCCACTGCAGCATGAGTTCAATTCCCAGCCAGGGAGGTGACCCACATGGCGTGGCAGACCTCTCCTGTCTCGCCTGCTGCTCCCTTCAGCAGTGTATTTCAGTTAGTCTGTCTGTTCTGCTCCAAACTCTGTTTCTGGTGAATCCTCTCACCTCCCAAACCTCTGGCCTATACCCCAGTAATTGCATGCATAAATAAATCTTTAAAAAAATAAATTACAACCATCTTAGTGGAATTAAAGTGGTAGCTCAGTGTGGTTTTGATTAGCATTTCCTCAATGACTAATGACAATAAGTATCTTTTCATGTGCTTATTGTCCATAAATATATCTTTTTTGAAGAAATGTTTATGGGCCCTTTGCCTAAGTTCTTATATATTCTGTTTTGAGTCCCTTGTCAGATATATGAGTTCTCCCATTCTGTGAGTTTTCTTCACTTTCTTTAATGTACTTTGAAGCACAATTTTTTTTTTTATTTCATTGATGTCCGATTTATCTATTTTTTTTCTTTGGTTGCTTGTACTTTTTGGTGTCATATCTAAAAACCAGTCCAAGGTCATGCAAATGTTATAGTTTTAGTTCCTCTATGATCAATTTTGAGTTAATTTTTGTATATGATAGGGGCCCAGCATCTTTTGCATGTGCCTGTCTCATTGTTCTGGAACTATTTGTTGAAAAGGCTGTTTATTTCCTTATTGGATTATCTTTGTACCCTCGTAAAAAAAAATCAGTTAACCATATGTGTACCAGTTTATTTCAAGACTCTTAATTTTGTTCCATTGATCTATGTGTTTAACCTTCTGCCTATACCACACTGATCTGAAAACTGCAACTTTAAGTTTTCAAACTGGGAAGAGTAAACCCTCAGACCTTGTTCTTCTTCAGTAATATTTTGATGAGGCTGGATTTCAATATAAATTATAGGGTAAGCTTATTAATCTGTGCCAAACTAGATTTTTGGCAGGATTGTATTAGGTCTGCAGATCAGTTTGGATAGTATTGCCACCTTAATCATATTAAGTCTTCTCATCCATGAAAGGGATGACTTTACATTTATTTTGGTCTTCAATTTCTTTCAACACTGTGTTCTGGGTTTTGGTGTACAAGTCTTGTAAGTTTTTGTTAATTTTTCTGAAGCATTTTATTCTTTTTGGTACTTTTGTAAGTAGAATTGTTTTACTTAACTTGTGATTCATATTCAGAATTTCATATTCAGTGGTTGTGTATACAAATAAAACAGACTTGTGTATATCGGTCTTATAGCCTATAGCTCTGATGAACTTGTTTTTAAATTCTAATTATGTGTGTGAATCCTAATCTAATCATTGTTATCCTCTAGAACATTTAACATAGTGGATTCAATTCATTTTTAGGATTCAATTCATTTTTATTCCTTAAATTGATCTCTTTATATGCCATATCACCACAGAAACCTGCCATCCACTGAAAAAATTTTCAATTTCCAAGACTATGAAGTCACTGTTTTTCTCCTTTATTTTTTTCTATAGGTTTGGGGACAATGGGACGAGGCATTGTCATTTCTCTTGCAAAGGCCAAGATCCCCGTGATTGCTGTAGAATTAGACAAGAAGCAATTCGAAACTGCAAATAAGATAATAAACTCCATTTTGGAAAAGGAAGCATCTAAAATGCAGCAGAGTGGTCATTTTTGGTCAGGACCAAAACCCAAGTTAACAACATCTATGAAGGAGCTTAATAATGTAGATTTAGTCATAGAAGCAGTATTTGAGGATATGAATCTGAAGAAGCAGGTCTTTGCTGAACTGTCAGCTGTGTGCAAGCCAGAAGCTTTTTTGTGCACCAATACGTCAGCCCTGGACGTTGATGAGATTGCTTCTTCCACTGACCGCCCCCACCTGGTCATTGGTACGCACTTCTTCTCGCCAGCTCATGTCATGAAGTTGTTAGAGATTATCCCCGGCCGACACTCTTCCCCCACTACCATTGCCACTGTTATGAACTTATCAAAAAAGATTAAAAAATTTGGAGTAGTTGTAGGCAACTGCTTCGGATTTGTTGGGAATCGAATGTTGTTTCCTTATTACAATCAGACATATTTCTTGCTAGAAGAAGGCAGTACACCAGAGGAGATAGACCAAGTGCTAGAGGACTTTGGTTTCAAAATGGGACCGTTTAGAGTGTCTGATCTTGCTGGGTTGGATGTAGGTTGGAAATCTCGAAAAGGACGAGGTCTCACTGGACCTACTTGTCCTCCAGGAACTTCTCCCCGAAAACGAGGTAACAGCAGATACTGTCCAATTCCTGATATGCTCTGTGAATCAGGAAGATTTGGCCAGAAGACAGGTAAGGGTTGGTACCAATATGATAAGCCACTGGGTAGGATTCACAAACCTGATCCCTGGCTTTCCAAATTTCTATCACAGTACAGAGAAACTTATCACATCAAACCACGCATCATTAGCCAGGATGAGATCCTTGAGCGCTGCATGTATGCACTCATCAATGAAGCATTCCGTATCTTGGGAGAGGGGATGGCTGCTAGCCCAGAACACATTGATGTTATCTATTTACATGGGTACGGATGGCCAAGGCACAAGGGTGGACCCATGTTCTATGCTTCCACAGTTGGATTACCCACAGTGCTAGAGAAATTGCAGAAATATTACAGGCAGAATCCTGATATTCCCCAACTGGAGCCATGTGACTTTCTTAAAAAACTGGCTTCCCAGGGGAACCCCCCTCTGAAAGAATGGCTGAGTTTGGCAGGACCCCTCAACAGTAAATTGTGATTCCACCTTCCAGGGTATGCTTCACATACTGATGTCAGGTAATATTCAGGTAATTTCACTGAAATTTAATTCAAAGATCCAGAGTAAGATTACTCTGAAATACAAAACAAAACAAAACAAAACATATAAATAACTTGTCAGCTAATTGGGTCTTTTGTGTGATGATTCTAATGGGTTAAATTTTTAGGAATGTACTTCCTGTGCCTCTGAATCTGTCCCTATCAGATAAATTATTTCAATTCCAAAGATTAAGCTTGTGCTAATACCATATAGATAAGGAGAGAGCTTCAAGATAAACTGAGGCTCCAAAGTGCTTTGATTATTAAAGAAATATGTCATTAATTAATAACTGATAAAAACAACTAATAAATTTATTTTGACCCCTTTCAACTTCACATACACAGTATTGATAGGAAAACTTATGGATCTTTCATTCAAAAAACATCCACTATATACCCCCTGAGCATTTTGCATAGCACTTAGCACATTTAGAGTCTTGAGGGACATTAATCCAGTATGGAAATCTGGATGAATTCACTTCACTGTGATGAAGTTCCGATCATCACAGTGGAGTGGAGATGGAGATGGAGTGGAGTGAAGATCATTGGTACAATAAGAGTTAGCAGTAAAGGTCTCTGCGAATGAGCATGGAAAGCTTCCCAAGGAAAGGCAGAGATTCTAGCCAGAAAGAGGGTATCAAAGGCAAAAGTGTTAAGGTTATGAGAAAAATTCAGTTGGGAATTGGTAAAGGTACTAAGTACTTCAGATCCGAATGGGGAACGCTGGTAACTTGGCAAGTCCTGCCCAATGTGTCCTTCTGTACAAGGCTGTCACCTATGCACATTTGTGCTTGCTGCAAAGCAGGGCCTCAGTAATGTTGAAAATTTCCTTAAGGTCAGGGGATGGCCACAACCTGGTCTTTCTTTAACCCTTATTCATGGAGAAGTACTATAAACTAAGTTGCTGATTTAGTGTAAGAAGGAATCTTTGAGAGTGTTTAACCACCTCTGGTTCTGTGATAGCGTAATGATGACAATTTCCCTGTCACAATAACCTTTGTGATGTTACATGTGGAAATGGTTGAGTCTTGAAAAACATAAACTTATTGCAAAATGAATTTTGTATAACTTTGTTACAAGAGTATTTTTCTTTTAACCTTTTGCTTTGTGTTGTTAAAAGTAAAAAGACTGGTCAACACAAAAATTTGTGCATAAATATTTATAGCAAAATTATTCATAACAGTAAAAAATTAGAAACAACTCTACTGTCCATGAGTGAATGGATAAACAATAGCATGGAATAACACACAATGGACTATTATTTGGCCATAAAAAGGAAACGAGGTGCTGATACATGCTACATCATGATAAACCTTGAAAATATTATGATAAGGGAAAGAAGCAATCACAAAGGCCATATATTATATGGACATTTATATGAACTGTCCAAAATAGGTAAATCTATTTAGAGAGAAAGCAGGTTGGAGGTTACCTAAGGCTGGAATGATGGGGTGTATGGGATGGGAATGACTGCTAATAGGTACAGAGTTACAATGTTCTGAAACGATTGTGGCTATATGACTTTGTGAATCTTTTAAAAACCATTTAGTTGTATACTTTAAAAAGGTGGATTATATGGCATATAAATTATATCTCAATAAAATTGTTAATAAATAAATAAACGGATGAACTCCAGTTGTTGTCCTTCAGTGTGATGTAAATGAACTGTTTTCACAATATTTTCATTTCTGAACCCAAACACAATTACCAAAATATCTGATAGAGAAATCTTGGATGAATATAAGTTTCTCATTGTAAAAATACAAACAAATCCCCCTAACTTATGCCTTGGATTGTAGTTCAATTTAGACTAAGTTTTGAAATGCATTTGCTGGACTTGGTATAAATTGAAATTATAGAAATCAATAGAAAAGACTCTTGAAAGCAGTAACTTGACCTCCAAAATGTCTTATCTTCAAATTAATGTAATCCCCACCCCACACACATACAAGTTAACATCTTCTTCTTTAGATCTTGAGTGGATTTTGAGTTTTTAAAACACATTTTCAGGGCCTCCCTGGTGGCGCAGTGGGTTAAGCTATGCACTATTAAACAAACCGCAGCCACTGCAGCACGAGTTCGATCCCTGCTGCTGACCAGGGAGGGGACCCACATGGCGCAGGCAGAGCTCTCCTGCCTGGCCCGCTGCTCCCCTCAGCAGTGTACTTCTGTAGATCTGCCTGTTCTGCTCCCCGCTCTCTGTGGTGAATCCTCGCACCCCCCCACACCTCTGGCCTGTACCCCAGCTCTTGTATGTATAAATAAATAAATCTTTAAAAAAAAAAAAGTAAAACACATTTTCACCCTACGCTCTCTCTAGACTGGGGTTTTGAAACTAGAGTCTTTATGAATATATTTTATGATCTTTTAAATTTTGTATTAATGTCTGTGTACATGTATCTGAGTACATTCCTTACCAGAGATGCCGTAACTTACATCATATTCTCAAAAGCATCTATGACCCAATAAAGGATAAAATTAATTCTCCAAATGGGAAGAAGAAATATGAGTTCATTTATTCTTCTGTACTTCAAAGGAAGCAAAACTAATTCTAACTTGTTAGTAATTATGTAAGTTGTTAGTGTGTAGGCTGATATCACAACCACGGTTGAGATGATGGAACCGTTCCAGGATAGCTTATCCTACCCTTGAAAATGCACTTTCTTAAACGCTTTATTGTTGTTAATAGTTTAAAAACTACCTACTCTTTTCATAAACAGTTTCTGAATGACATTTTAAAAACATGTTCTAATGGCAATTGACTCTGATGGGACTATATATTAGAAGCACCCTTGAAACTCTGCCATAATACTGAAGCTTTAAAGAGGAGACTAATGATATTCTTTAAATCAGTGAAGGCACTCTGCAGCTGCAGTTGCTGTCTACTTACTCATTTCCAGCAGGAACAGGTGTGTGTGTGAGGGAGCTAAAGTGAGGAATCCTAAACACCTTTGATTAATGATGTTACAGAACTGTTTATGCAAATCATAGTGCACAGCACTGTAGGAACCTGGAATTTCGAAGGTCTTCCATTTGTCTTTAAAACAGACATGTAGAAATTAGAAAAATTGCAGGCTTACATAGTACCCTTTTGGCAGTCATTAATGAAATGAATATAAATCAAGTTCACTGAAATATGTTTAAAAACAGCTTTCTACAAGAACAGAGTAACCTTTGACTGTTCTCGGGACTTCAGTGCCATCTGTTCATCTCGCTCCTTGTAACTATTTTGCGATTAACAGGCAAGTTACACTACTTCCTGGCAGGACAACATCGTTACACACCATTCATACTGTGCTCCAAGGAGTTGCCTTTCACGTAGAGATAATGTGAATAGCGCCCCCTACAGTCCAGTATATTTCCAGGATACGCTGCAGAGGTTTCAAACCAAAAACCCTTTCTTCTGTTTTTCACTCTAAGTATAAGAAAGTTAGTTGACAAAAGTAGAGGGAAAGTCTCCGTTTAGATTGGTGTCTCCATGGGACCGACTTTTTTAGAAGATTACATCTTGTCTGTTCCACTTTGTGTATTTTTTAAGCACCCTGAAAAAAGGAACCTGAGAAAGAGGAACAGGGTTTTAATTGTTGTCTAAAGACTCGCAAAGAATTTCAATTATAATATTTGTTCTCTCTACCAAATAGCCTGAGAGAACAAGGGCCTGATCGCATCTAATAAGCACCAAGGTGATGTGAGCCTCACTGATTGCAGGTGGAAATGGGGCGCCATCTTTCTCTCCAGGTCTTTCACTGCGGTGAGGTTTATTCCACCTTAAAGGTACATAGAAACAGTTGCTAATTTTAGCTGTAATGTGAGATCCTCAGGACACAGTAGGGCAAAACCTCCAACCAACTCATAAGTACTCAGATTCACAAAGCCTGCTGAGGCCGAGGAGTTGTTGACTTGTAAATTTTGGCAGAGTTTAGCTGTCTCCCCATGTTTCTCTGCTTTTATAGTAAACTTCCCAATTTTAAACCAAGCCTTTGGTTGCTCAGAATACACAGTATATCTGTCAGTTTCTCTCGCACCCAACTGTGAACAGGTGACTAAGATCTAGACAACTGGAGGAGCGGAGGTGTCACATGACAACTTTTGGGAACCTACCTTAAGAATCAGATGTTGTGCAAACTTTGCCTATTTCTTTTTTAATCTCTTCTTATGTCTTAGTACCTCCACCACAGATGTGATGATTGGAGTTTTTGACCTTTGTAGAAGACCATGAAGACTAAGGTCATGCCATAGAGATAGCAGAATAGAAAAGCTTGGTATCTGAGAGCCTCACGGAGCAGAGTAGCTCTGCCTCTCAATAATCATTGATGTGAGAGAGCCAAAGTCACCGTAGGTCTTTAATTGCTCACAGCTGCCCCTGATCCTCAACATACAGGTGTGTGTGTGTGTCTGTGTGTGTCCAAGAATAATAGGGTTTTCTTTTTCTGTTTGGCTTTTGTTTTCCTCAGTGTCGTAAGTAATTCTGAAATACAAATAGGTTTGAGAATCTAGTCTCATTAAACAGGGTTTCTTGTTTGACAAAAACAGTGGTTTCCCTGTGTAGCGGCAGGAAGGTGGCACAGGAGCAGGGTTTGGGATGGTTCTGGGCAGACGGGTCAGGGAAGGAGAGAGTCTTGGAGCCCTCGGTGACTTTTCATACTTTTATTTAGTAGAGGTGGCCAGGTACATGGCAGGTAGGGGTGCCGGGGGGCCGGGAGGCTGGCAGGCCTCCCAGCGCATCTCACCCTCTCGGCTGCTTCTTTCTCTCTGCTGCTGCTGCTGCTGCTCCTTCATCCTGTCAGTTCTGTCGGTCGGTCCTCACAATTCTGGCGTCCTCATGACGCCGTCCATTTAAGCCCGTGTCCAACACATGTGCGCCCACTTGCGCATGCCCACCCTGGAATGCTCGCAGCACCTCAAGTGTCCGTCATCACAGCGGTGGGAGGGTGGAAATACCTGATTGTTCTCTGTTGGGATATGTTTTTCACCTAGTGTTGAATTGCTCATACATTTTTATGTGATGTTTCACGTGTAATTGTTGTAGGTAGGTCATAGAGATGCCCACTGAGAACTTAGAATAGGGTTTTAAATCAACATTTAGTAGAAAGCAGTCTCAAAGTTCCACTTGAACTTCAAATTGACTCTTACTTTATTAGACCTGGTCACTGAGGAGTAATTTGAGAAGCAGTATTTCCCGGCATTGGCCAAAAGGAAGGTTGCCAAATATGGGGTGCACTAGATCAGAGATCTCCAAAATGGGGTGCCCTATTCAAGACAGTGTGAAGGATGAGCCAGGGAGGTCAGGCAGAAAATACTAGAATTACTATTGCTACTTATTTTTGCCTAAAAAATAAGAAGTTAATCTTCATTTATATTTCATATACATACGGACACAGTATCATCCCAGATTGCATCTCATGCAGCCAAATGTCAGGAATGAAGTATCCTGCGGGAAGAGGGTAAGTTTCAAAGCACAGAGAGGTTGACAGTGGCATCTTCCTTCTTTAATTGGCTTTTCCTTCTTTAATTGGCTTTCAGTATATTGGGGAATATTGCAAATTATGCATGTTGGAGTCAGTGGATATTTAGATAAAATTATTTAATTTAACTAAGTAACTCTCACAAAGATTCCTTGATATAAAACACACTTTAAAATGTTCCTTAAAATAAAAATAGAAGATAATACAAATAGTGGAACAAAGGGAAGTGAAACAAAGGGAAGTGAGGAGAAAGTGGCAGAGCTGGCAGTTATCATCTATTTATCATTTGCCTTTTGTCATCAGGAAAGAGTTTGGCCAAATTGTCAAGAAGAGTATTAGAGTATCAATTTATAACCTGCCATTCAAAATATGGGATTCTAGTATAAGATCAAGCTTGTTAATTATGCTAGTCACAAAAAAAACAGAAGTCACTAAGAGGCACATAAAGATTAAAAGGGTTCTGTGTCATTGGTGGAAGAATTTCCCTTCCAAGAACTCTAAGAACCAGAAACTTACAGATCTCACAAAGCAAAATTTCCCAAATAGGTCACTGGCAATGATAATAAATGGCTCTTTGGTTCCTATGACCCTGTATTATACCTGTTGGGAACATAGTACCATGAAAGGTTTATTGATTTAGAGTATGAACTGCATCCTGATGATGGTACTTCCTCCTCACAGGGTATCATCCCCAATCTGGACCCTTGGTGGTACCTCTACAGAGATATTCCCTTGGTCTATCAGGAAGGCTGGTAGCTTTTGGGTGGAATAGTATGGGATCAGAATAGGGAATCCACAGCCGTAGACCCACCTCTGCACCATCTTCATTTTAAAATTGGCTTGATGCAATATTTTATGAGCTCTTGTATCATTGCCTCAGAGCCTACCTAAGTCATCAGAAAATGAAGCTCAGTAGTCAGGACAGGAAAGCCCACATGTGGAATCAGTGTCAATTCCAGTCAAGATGAATCACTAACCTGCACTGACCTGTGTAATTGACTGAGAACCAAGTGGTTGGTTGGCCTTGAGAGAAAATGGTATCGGGGCAAGGTGTACCTTCAGCAATCAGGATCAGTCTAGATGAATGGGATCCCATTCTATTGGACTAATCAGGACTTCCATACTGCTAGCCAATCCTACTCTGTTCATGGGCCATTTGTGCCAGGACTATGTGGGCAATGATGGTGGATGCTTGGTGTCCGCTGGCCTGCACACACAACTTACTTGGTTCTTTAATTCAGGATCTGTGGTAGATGGTTTCTGGGTAGCATTTATGTGTGACACCCTGCTCTTCATATGTTGTGCACACCCCACAGGTCCATCTCTTGATTCCCCAGTTGTTACTGTCCCTTATGTTCCAATATTTTCCCCTCCAGGTTCTAGCTACCCATCTAAACTCTTTACCGTAGCCCTTGTATTTTTTCCTTCAAGCCACTTCTCTCATTCTTCTGATTCCTTCTCCCACCATCTTTCATAAAATGTTGGCATTCCAACATTAACATATTAAGCGTATAACGTCACTTTCTCTAAACCTCCAAGAGCCAACCCAGCAGTGTTTAGTTATGTCTCCTGAAGTCTTTGGACATTAAATTTGTTTCAAGAAGAGTGTTTTCATATCCGTATACTCCCTCTACCAAAGATTATGTTCTCTTGCTCTTGCTCCAGCATCCTTAATGTCCATTCCCATGATTTTTGCTAGTTCGTGTTGGCTAGATTCTGTGGCTCCTTGAGGATGTAAATTCTTCCCTCCCTAGTAGGTGCAGCATTTAGTGAATGGATTATTTTGTGAGTAAACTCTAATTACTGTTTCGGTAGCCAAAGGAAAGTAATTCTTAATGCTGGGCATGTGTTGTCTGGTAAAGCAGAAGAATCTGAATTGTTTTTGAACAAGTGGGGGACCAAAAGTCTTTAGTAGGGGGGGATAGACTGTCTCTGCAAGGCAGAGACATCTCAGAATTTGTGATTTTCTTTTTCTATTTTCTTTATTGAGGTAATACTGATCCACAGCACTATATGTGATTTGGAGAATTAGGTTTATACCACCTCAGATGTGTGTCACCACATTGCTCCCACCATCAAAGTGCCCATATTCCTTTATCCTAGACCGTTTGCCCCCCTCTCTGGAGGAGGACCTCCTACCTCCTCCTTGCCTCCCCTTCTAGTAGCCTCAAGAATTTGATATTTTCAATTTCATTCATCCAGATGTCTCCTTTCCAAGTCACGGGGTTTCACTTCTTCTCAATCAGTTCCTAAACTTGGCATAGCCTATTTGCTGTGAGAATTCAATCATGTCTCAAACTCTATTTCCCTTGTAGTTAAGTTCTGGGCCTAGCCATCTGCCTTTTTTTCCCCTGTGACTACAAAAGATGAGCCTCTTATATACTACCAGGGAAATCCTCTGATGATCATAGTTCATCTTACATTGGTAATTAATCACCTTCATACCTTTCATTATGTTTCTCCTCTGCAGCAATAGCCCCCAGCAACAACCATCTGACTCCATGTAATTACAACTTCCTATAAACCTCTCAAATGCCTGAGATATTGCTTTCATTACCTTCTACCAATATTCCATCCCGTCTCCACTGATGGAAGGTTTCACTTTCACACAGTTACACTACGCTAGGAGCTATCAATACTCCAACATACCTGCAGCGTTGGTGTCTTCGTTGCAGCTGGCTCATGATCCAGTTTCCAGAATCACATTTGAGAGTTTGCCCCCTGAGGACTATCTTTGTAGCAGCTCTCATAGACCAAGTTCTCCAGTAAAAAGACACTGAGATAGAGATTTCTGCTACAAGAGGTCTACTAGTGAGTAGTTTTGGAACAACACCTGTCAGGGAGTAAAGAAACAAAGACTGAGCAGGAAAATCTGAATTGAGGCAGATGCATCAAAGCTTCAGAAGACCCTTGAGAACTGAGACTCAGACCATCCTGCAGAGATATTCTGAACGGAGACAAATGGGTTGGCATTTGTTTTAGTTTTTTTTTTTTTAATTCTATTTTATTTTTTAAACTGAGGTAACTTGGTCTCAAACACTGTATATGATTTAGTGGTAAAGGCTCACGCCTATACTTCAGGTGCTTGTTACCACACCACAAAGCACCTATAAGCCTCTACCATGGTCTATTGGGTCCCCTTTCTCTGTGATTCCCTCCCCAACCATCTGAACAGGTAGCCTCAATTCTCCATATCTCTAGGATTTGTTTTGTTTTTGTCTGTGCCTATGTTTTGTTTCTTTATATTCCACATATGAATGAAATCATGCTGTATTTGTCTCTCCTTCTGACTTACTTCACTTAGCATAATTTCCTGCAGTTTCATCCATGTAGTCAAAAATAGCAAGAGGGCCTCCCTGGTGGCACAGTGGGTTAAGCAACACACTATGAAGCAAACCGCAGCCACTGCAGCACAAGTTCGATCCCTGCTGCCGGCCAGGGAGGGGACCCACATGGTGAGGCAGACCTCTCCTGCCTCGCCCGCTGCTCCCCTCAGCAGTGTGTTTCAATCAGTCTATCTGTTCTGCTCCCCACTCTGTCTGGTGATTCCTCTCACCTCCCGCGACTCTGGCTTGTACCCCAGCTCTTGTATGCATAAATAAATAAATCTTTAAAAAAAGAAAAAAAAACAAAAATAGCAAGATTTCATCTTTTTTTTTTTTTTTTCAAATAGCTGACTGGTATTCAATTGTATATATATACCACATTGTCTTAATCCACTCATCTTTTGTTGATCACTTAGGTTGCTTCCATACTTTGGCTCTGTAAATACTGCTGCAGTGAACATAGGAGTGCATATATCCCTCCAAATTAGTGTTTTTGTATTCTTCAGGTACCTACCTAGTGGTGGATTTGCTGGGTTGTATGGTAGCTATACTTTTAATATTTTGAGAAACTTCCATCCTCCTTTTCCATAAGGATTGAACCAGCAGTGTATGAGGGTTCATTTTTCTCCATACCCTTGCTTCACTTGTTTGTGGTCTTTTTGATATGGGTCATTTTCATGTTCTGCATGCTGGGGAGACACCATCTCACAAACCAATGGGTGTTAGCTACACTAAAGGATGGCTGCAGAAAGATTGTTCATCCAGTGTTTGATTGTCTGTTTAAAAAATATCTAGCACAGCTTAACATAAAGTAGTATAAGAAGTAAACTAACTTTTGCCTTGTCTACCCAACCCCACATAGAACACATGGTCCAACAACATTTTTCCTGATTTGTGACTCATAAGAAACACTGATAAAGAACTAAAACTCAGATTACATTTTGTTGTACAGTTAAAAAATTCTCTTAATCTAAGCCAATAACTTTACATAAAAAGGAATACCAAATTCAGGAGTATTTATTATTAAATGCATGAAAAAATTTAAATCTGAACTATTGCAGAAAATCTGAGTTTTTCTATACCACTAGATTTCCAACTGGTCCTTTGGAATATTTCCTGTTGGAAATATACTGTTGGAAAATATGAATATGAAGTAAAATTTAAATAACTCATTCTAAGAACTGAGTATATTGAAAATAGACTTTTCCCCCTGCATTCCTTACCAGATGGTGCTGCTAAAAAGTTTCCTTAAAAATTCCAATTTGGGGATCCACTTTTAACTAAGCAATAGAATATAGTTCATATATGGTGGTTTGCTAATAACATTTATTTTGGATAGCTGTTCTGTTGGTTCCTAAAGCTTACATATGGATGTGATGTGGGTCAGTTTCATAAAAAATAGGTAATTTGAGCAGGAGGAAATTGGAGATAGAATTTGAGCAGCAATGGCATTTGAAATTATTAGATTTTCAGTGATCATCATGTACTTGGCTTCTACTAACTTTTCCCAGACTTGAAAAATTGCATAAGATGCACATAATTTTCCTGTAGATCTTGTTCAATCTATAAGAGTAGGCATTATAATGCCATTTCAATTTAAAAGCCCAATTGCTTATTCTTATGTGGTTCATGAAAGGTTACCTTTAAAATATGGATAAAATTTTTAAAAATAATAATTGAACACTAGATTTATGGTTCTTTCTACAAGGATATTTTGCTTATTAGATTCTAAATTCAACATTTTTCCAGTGTATAATATGTGCTATATATACCAGTGTAATAGTATGAGCTATTGGTAAAATTAGCAGTAGTTTATTTGACCATTTCCTATGAGCCATTAATTTCAATGGAAACGCAATGAATATAGGTAGTCAGGTACCATAACTTGCTACAGATTTGAAGTTTTTATGCAAGTATGAAGGTCAAAGGACACTTATCTTCTATGGAAATGGAAGCTTGCTATGAAATAGCCATTGCATTTTCTTCTCTAGATTAAATTCCAGTTTCTTTACCTTTTATATGCTGATTCTATTTTCTGGTTTTTGAGCTTTGAGGCATCATTGATATATAATGTCACTTAATTTTAAGGTATACAATTTGATGGTTTGATATACCTTTATATCATGAAACGGTTATCACAATGTTAGTTAACATGTCATCACCTCGTGTAATTACCTTGTGTGGGTATGATGAGAACGTTTATAATCTACTCTCGGCAGCTTTCAAGTATAAACAGTATTGTTGACTATATAGTCACCTAGAACTTATAATTGGAAGTTTTGTTACCACTATCACTCATTTCTCCCACCCTCCAGTCCCTGAGTACTACCAATCTATACTCTGTATCTGTAAGTTTGTTTCTTTAGAGTCCATATATAAGTGAGATCATACAGTTTTTGTTTTTCTGTGTCTGATTTATTTCACTTAACATGATGCCTTCAAGATTCATCCATGCTGTCACCAAGGGCAGGACTTAGTCATTACTGTTACTTTCTTCTAGTGTTACCAGAATTGGGATGGGAAAAGGGAAGGATCATTTACATAATAATTTGCCTAATCATCTACATTTATTTGCATAAGTTATAAATCTATCTGAATAAAAGAAGAGCCTGGAATGGGGACTGGGACTTTGAAAAGATCTTCAGGGACTTTTAGAAAAAGGGACTCTGGGATGATACAAGAGTCCAGGGAACCAGAACAGACCTCTGGGCTTGAGAGCTCTGAAGCTACTAGAAGATACAGCATAGAAGATTGCCACTGGAAAGAAAAAGAGCAAAGAAAAGCAGGCAGCTTGAGCAAAACTAAATGCACTTCTTTCTCCTTTTCTCTGTAGTTGACATTCCCACTTCCTGGTACCTCAAAGTTGGGGCAGGGGGTGAGCAGCTGTTCTGCTGGGCTGCTGCCTGGGGAACTGTCCTAACACAGTGACCCTTTTCTTCTTTCTTGGAGAGAGGGGGAAGCTGTTATAAGGGAGCCTTGTTTCTTGATCTCTCCATCCCCCAGTTACCAGAGGGAAGACTCTGTGTAGTCATCTGTCTCCCATTCCTGGGCGGGGCTGGGCCAGAAGACAGCACAAAGAGAAATAATCCCAGTCTAATATGATATCAATGCCCTCTTTTAACTTGTAGAGTTAGGCAACCTGGCGGTGATAGCCCAAGTCCCAAGGCTAGAAGCTGGCTTACATGGAGGAGGGGTAGGTTGGGAAGAGTTTTGTTCCAGTGTCCCAGAGTCACTTGTTTCTTTGTCTCTACAGGTTAGTGGAAGAGTGACATTGTTAATTGCCAGACTTTTGGAAGGCGGTATGTGTGGTGATGGGGGGAGGAAAATGTACCCTTTATATGCTTTAATATATGCATGACAATAACCATTGTCTTTATAGTAAAAACAACATATGTAGCACTAATTATTATAGGGCACTATTCTAAATGGTGTGCATGTATTAATTTATTTAATTCTCACAGTAACACATGTAGGAGATATTTTTATCTCAATTTCATAGAGGAAGAAACTAAAGCACAGAAAATATTCTTTTCCTAAAGCACACGCAGGCAAACCCAAGTTTTAATATAGGTCATCAGTCTGAATCCAGAGTCTATGCTCTTAACCATTATACCATGTAATATGGACTCATTTAGAATCACATGCATAAACTACTATAATAATATAGACCTTATCGAACATAAATATATATAGATATTTTTAAGGGTGAGGGTAAAGATGAATAGAAATAGAATTTCTGATATTTTCTTCCCCATTGGGTTGTCTTATTTTCTCATTTTGTGACCAAATTTAAGAATTTGGAGCCCTATAAAAAGACCCACAGAGCATGCATTCAGACCATTGACACAGTGGGCTTCCAACCCTTGTAGGCACCAGAGGTCCATTTAACTAAAAAGGAGTCTTGCATGTTCTCCTCTAACAACTGTACCACTTTGATTGAGAAAGGATGTAGAGATAAACATTATTTAGTAACATTTGTGTTTTAAAAACGACTTTAGTAACTACAGTAGCATCCATATAACTGTAGAAAACATTCCACAAGGATGCAAATGACATTAAATTTTCAGTCTACATACAATACTTGGTATATGTATGGATTATCTGCCTCTTATAATAAACCCAGGCTCCTGGTGATACACGATCTGTGTAGACGTTAATGTCTGTTGGTTTGCTGGAGAGTCTGTTTCAGGAACCAGGCAGAACTGGATTTGAATTCTGGTTCCCACACGTGTGACGTGAGATAAGCAACAAACCTTTTTGAAGAAGAGATTTCTTGCTTGCAAAATGAGGGAACACATTCTTGCTTCTTTGTTGTCAGGAGAGTTATATATGAAAACACTCTGGTATATATTGATGCAATACATGATAGTTACTATTCTCTAAAGCAAAGAAAACTCTGAAGCTATGGAAGCTTAAAATTCAGGGTGCAGTACTTGCGCTGACCCTTTCCAAAATTTTGGGAAGGCCTTAGCAACTTTGTGATTTGCAGTTTTGCGTGCTTTTCCTTCAAGAGGAAGGCTTGCATCGAATCCTCCCCATTCCTAGAAAAGACTGGGATTCTACAGGGAGTACCTGAGGGATGAGGGATGATACTGCCAAGTCCGGTGTCCACTCCAGATTAGGAGTAAAGGCAACTGAGTGATGTGGGCACTTGTAAATTACTAAGGCAGTGTTCAAAGCCAGTTCCCAGAGAAAGGTGTTTAAGGGCTACCCTTCAAGAAAAAAGGTAACATCAGATGGTTTCACTTGTATGTGGAATATAGAGAAACCAAACAGGGGCAGGAAAAAGACAAAACTTGCAAGCTCACCATAGACCCGAAGCATTCAACAAGAGAGGGAGAAAAAGAGGGATTACAACAGGAGAGAGAAGAGCATAAGGGACTGTGAAGATGGATCACAAGTGCTATGGTGGTGGGAGAACTACAGGGACTACACCTGAGGGGAGAAATCGACTACTGTAAAAAAAAGTGAGCTACGAAGTAACAAAACAAACAAATAAATAAATGAAATTGCTACCCCTAAAGAAGACCGGGAAGTGATAACAGTAAGTGTTTAGCCTCATGGAGGTAGAGAAGGAGAAGAGCCAGGAGTGGGGTGTGGGTGGCGACGCACTGAGGGGGAGCTGAGATGCTTCCTAATCCCTCTAAGCTATGCCTGGCAACTGTCTCAGCAGGGGTGTATGTTCTCATCTGTCTAGTCAGACTCAGAATTAAGATCATCTCTCAGTTGGACTCTGAGTAATGTCTAAATTGGTGGTTCTCAGCTCTGGTTGCACATGCAAATCAATCTGGGGAGTTTTGAAAATAAACACTGCTACGTGGGCCTTCCCCCATCTTCCCCTGAATATTTTGCTTTGAGTGGGGCAGAGACATTGGTATTTCTCCAAGCTTCTCAGAAGATGCTAGAGCTAGTCAGGGCTGAGAATCACTAGATAAATCAGCATGAGCAGCTTCAGATTGGAATCTGTAGACAGAATAAAGCAGATGGCCCTTCCCAAAGAGGATGAACTTATCCAATCTATTGAAAGCCTGAATAGAATACAAGGTAGAGTAGAAGCACTCTTTCTCTATCTTACTATGCTGGAGCTGGATCTTCCCAGTTCAGGTTTAAACTTAAACTGGAATTTATACCTTCAGCTCTCCTGCTTCTCAGACCTTGGGATTTAAATGGATCTATATCGTTAGTTCTCCTGGGCCTGGACTTCTCAGCTTGCCTAATTATATGAACCAGTGCCTGATAATGAATTTCTTTATATATTGGTTCTGTTTCTCCGGAGAACACTCACTAATATAAAAGGCATATTGGTTGGGGTGGGAATGTGGGGATAATAGACAATTTGGGATTACTGGAGCAACCGTATCAAAAAGTGAGGCAATGAGCATTCATCAGGAGGGATGAAGGGTAAAAAGGACATTGGACCATTGAGCAAGCCAGAGGCAACTGGCAGGGACAGCTAGACTGGCTGAATCTGTGCCAAATGAGCAGCGGCTGGGAATACAAGGAGGTGGTTTGCCTGGCATTGTGACCAGGGAGAACTACTAAGCAGCTGAACACTTCGCGTGATCACATTCATACCTCCCTGGAGGGTAGTTGTCTGTGCAAACCTAGTCTAAGTGGGTAATAGAATGGTGGCGGTGGTGGAGGGGCAACTGTTGCTGGACTTGAGCTTCTGTGGGCTCACGCAGAAGGCTCTGGGCAGATCTTGGAAGAGTCTTTTTTGACAAATAGGGATTGAGCAGTTATCCTTCAATTCAGCCCATTACCCTACTGGCCTCACAAAATCCTTCCCAGAGCTACTTCACTTGGGAGCCCAGCATGTGTTTATTCGCAATCATACATTTTGTTTGAAAGGTTTTGTTTGTTTTTCAAAAAGTTTTTGTACATTCATTTTATCCCTGATAATGTCTTTTATGCTTCTGTGATCAGAAATTTGTTTCTTCTCCAGCTCTGGGATGAACATGTTTTCCTGTTTGTATTTCTAGATCATTTAACCAGTTTGTTTGTTTCAGTTTGTATTTAATGCTCTGACTCACAGTGACACTGTTTACTGTGTTCCTGGCACTATGCTAAGTATTTTATACACATTATCTAAGTGACTCTTCGTAACTATCCCCAAGACATCGTTAGTCCTGTTTTACCAGGAAGGTAAAAGAGACAAGAATTTTAAGAAATATGCCAAAGGTGATATGATTCCAATTTTGTTCTTAATTTTTATATGTATAGGTACATACTTCTTTGTGCCAATATTTCATTGGCTCATTAGCATGTATTAGTGATTGTTTTCCTCACTGTACTACCTCTGATTTATCCTATATTAAATTCCTAGAGTTTGAACTAATGTTACCTTTTTTTCTGATTCCACAACTTTATTATCTTTTAAACTTAATGATCCACTCAATGATTAAAAAAAGATAAACTCATGCCATTTGTGGCAACATGGATGGAGCTGGAGAGGATTATATTAAGCAAAATAAGTCAGGAGAAAGATAAATACTGGACGGTGTCACTCATATGTGGCATAGAGAGAAACCAAACAAAGGGTCAGACAAAGACAAACATGAAAACCAACCCTTGAAAGCTGACCGTAGATCTGAGGCATCCAGAAAGGGAGAGGGAGAAATCTTATATTGTCAAAATATTAACAAGGATGTAAAACAACTACATTAAATAAAAAGAATAAATAAACTTAGTGTTCCACTGCTGCTATTATAATTTGACTTTATAATGTTTTAGGGTTTAGGAAAGCAAAAGGTATAGTAAGATGAGTTAGTGAACATTAATGCTTTTTTAAAAAGAAGAGATCTTCAGCATTTTGCTTATTATTATACCAGATGAACTGCACTCTGTGTTTGTTAGGTATCTTAAATTAGCCTGATGACTTTTTAATGATAAAGCCACATATTTACCTTGGATATACTATTATATTTATTTTCCTAGTCGAGGGAATTATAGCATTTGATTTATTAACAGTTTTCTCTAGAATTTCTTCAAATAAATTTTGCAACCAATTAAGTCAGTCCCCATCTACTTAATATGGTTTTTTTTTGTAATAGAATCCATTTTTATTGAGTCCATTTTAATTCCTTGTTATAGATAAGTATATGTACTGACATAGATACACATATAATAGTGTCAAATATAAAATGCAATATATACACATATAATGCATACATTCAAACATTTTAGTCAGTCTACAGCTAAAGTCTTTGCTTTCAGTAATTTCAAGGTCTACAATCATGTCATCTATAAAATAGATACTTTAAGGGGCCTCCCTTGTGGCACAAAAGGATGAGCACCAGTACTGTGGGACTTCCATAGCCACTATAGCACGAATTCGATCCCCAGCCAGGGAGGGGACCCACATTGTGTGGCAGACCCCTCCTGCCTGGCCCACCGCTCCCCTCAGCAGTGTACTTCAGTAAATCTGCCTGTTCTGCTCCCTGCTCTGTCTCTGGTGACTCCTCTCACCTCCAACGCCTCTGGCTTGTGCCCCAGTTCTTGTGTGCATAAATAAATAAAATCTTTTTAAAAAATAGGTATTTTTTATTGTTCCATTTTAGAATTTATATGCATTTTCTTTTCCCACTCAATAGTTACTGACAACAATTCTGGAACAATAGATCCTGATTTGAGAATGTCAATGCGTGTGCCTCTTTAAGAATAAAACCGACTCAGTTTTCCTTACAGATTCACTTATGTTTAGACTGAAAATCTAACACGGCTAATGTTGCCTCAGTTTCCTATTTGTGAAGACTGAAGATAAAAAATAGCTTGTAGGCAGCTCAAATAAAAATAAACAAAAAATGGGAGTGGGTCAGATTTATATCATTAGGACGTTCAGGAGCGATTGTTCCCACCGCTTCACCAAGGCAGGGGGAAGGTGTCTCATACATGCGAGTCTCTTGCACTCCTCCCTTCTGGGCCCTAGATCCCTACTGCCACAGTTTATGCATATGAAGCCTGTCCCAAGATTCTGATTTGTTCCCCCTATTATTGGACCTCCTTCCTTCATATTCCCTTTCCCAGAGTAAAGACAGTCTCATACAAGAGAAATGGACTTAAACAATACAGACCATGAATCTAACTTGCTGGTTTCCTGAGCTAAATTCTGTATGAGAAGCAACCCCTCATTACCAACACCTGCTTAACGGTTTTCATCAGGAAGAGAATTATAACTAGTAATTTATTAATCTCTTTGGGGATATATCTTTATTTTATACACATATACATATACACAAAATATAATTACTCTTATTGTAATATACTGTTATTATTTTCTTTTTGTGTACCAGTTTTGTGTTTCTAGAATTATGTAGTGACTAGTACATGTAAAGATTTTTCTTCTTTTGCTTACATCTTCATCAATAAAATTAGTTTATAATTTGACTTCAGTGTCCTATTCAGATCTTTTAAAAAATTTTATTTTCTATTTCGACTTTGATATCATTTTCACTTCACAAAATAACCTGGTTGGGTAGCGTACAACATACCAAACACTCGGCTACATTTAATGTTAATTTAACAGGGATTTTTTTTGTTGTTGCTCTTAGAAAGTAGGAAAAATTTTTATACCCATTAGAACCAGGCATATTTTTGGGAGTAACTACTTATATTTCTTTTCCAGCTACCTTTATCTGGTATAGTGTCTTTCTAAGCAAGTACCCATTTGGTTACATATTATGCTCTCATTTCTTTTTCCATTTTTAAAGTTTAAGTTTTGATTGTTTCCCCAGCAAGCAGAATCTCAGTTCAGGAGTATTTGGGGGCACCTTCTAAGCTGTGGTGAGTCTTCCTTTCTTGAATTCAGTATCCTCATGTGACACACATTGTATATTCCTCTTAAAGCAAAGTCTTCAATTTTATAGCTTCTGAGAGTCTACTTTTTCTTAGTTTTACTTTTCCGATTTCATCAATGAGAATGCGGAATCCAAGAGCAAATGTGTGCAAAAGACAAAGCGCCTTCCTACTACTTTGGATTCAGGTTTCCACACTGCCCTTCCCTGACAGATGCTGACACAAGCATCTTGCTGAGAAGTGCCCTAATTTCCAATCTTACTACTTTGTAGTCTTTTCTCTTGTTTTGGTTGAGACAATAATTATTTGTTTAAAAAACACTTTTTTCAACTAAAACAACACACCTACTAACTTGGTTTTGCTCTTTTTTTTTAAATTTATGTATATTCTTGTTTCATTTTTCCTACTCTTGACTTGCTACTTTTTCCTCCCTCACAAAATAGTTTAGGTAGTGTTTAGGGTTGCATGATTATTGTTGTGAGCCACAAAGTTTTGGAGTGATTTGTGACATGGCACCAGGTAACTAATACAGATTATATTTACTAAAGGCTTTGACCTCTCCGTGAACTGACCTTTTCATGCCTCAAGTACTTCTTGGGGTGTGGGCTTCTCCATCACCTTGGGGATAGGATGACGCCAGGTATTTTGGGTGGGCCTCTTCAGGGACCCTGAACACTTCATGGTCACTGTAACTTAGAGTGGACCTTTAGGGCCCTCATCCTTAGTTTTTACGTCTAGGACCCATGGCCCCCTCCGGACCCCAAACATGCAGGATTGACCTTTTCATGACCTCTAACCTCTTCATGACCACAAGCAATCATGTTGACCTTTCATAGCATGTGGTCCTTTCATGAACTTGAGTGCTTATGGTTGACCTCTACCAGACTACTGACCTCATCAGGATTTCAAGGACTTAAGGTTGAGTCTCCATGAACCCTGATCTCTTCATCACCACAATAGGATTGACCTCTCCATGCCCTGTGACCTTTCCTAGCCTCAAGGACTTAGGACTGACCCTGACTGTTTTGCAAAAGGAATACTGAGGGTTGACCTCTGCATTACCCCTCCTCCTCATTGTTGACTTCTCTATGACCTCTGACCTCTTTATGACCCATGTCATGAGAGTTGACTTCTCCATGATCAGAGTAGTTAAGGTTAATCTCTCTAAAACGTCTTCCTATTCACACCATTTATACTTCCTGTTGGCAGCTCAGTGACCGCAGTACTTTCCATGATCTCCGACCTCTACATGAACCAGTGTCATTTGGTTGACCTTTCCATTCAATATGACCTCTCCATCACCTCAAATACATAGGAATGCTCTCCCCATGACCCCAAGTACTTAGGCTTGACCACTCCAAAACCCCAAGAGCATATGCTTAATATCCTCATGACTATGACTCCTCTATGATCCTATGTAGAATTGACCTCTCTATGACCTCTGCCCTCTTCATGACCACAAAAGGGTTGACCTCTCCATATCTTTTCCTTTTCCATGAACTCAAGGAATAGGGATGATATCTGACCTCTTCATGATCCTAGTGTTGAAACTTGACCCCTCCATGACCTCTGGGCTCCATGACCCCATGCAATTAAGATGACCTCTCTATGTCCTCTGATCTCTTCATGACACCAAGTACTTTAGGTTCAATTCTAGATGACTCCTGAAATTCACCCTCACACTAACCAGTACCCTAACCCAAACCTTAACCCATACCATATCCCTAACCCTTACCCTAAACTTAACCGGTACCCTAATACTACCTGGCACCCTGAAGCTTAAGATGTCAATCTAAGAACATGAGGTGAAGTCAATCCTAAGTATTTTGTGTCATGCATAGGTCAGGGTCTTGTAGAAGTTCACTTAAGTACCTGGGGTCATGCAAGTTGTCAGACACTCTGGAGAGGTCAGGGGATCATGGAGGCATGAGAAGTCAATCAAAGAGCAAGGGGTCATGCAGAGGTCATCCCTAACTACTCGGTGTCATAGATGGGTCTAAATTCATGGGGAAGTCTATCTAAGAACTTGAAGTCAGAGAGCATAATTAACTTGTCCAATGACACTAGTTAGCAAATGATGGAGGCAAGATTTGAACTTAGGCTGCCTGACTTCGAAGCTCAAGTTCTTTTTTTGCTGTGGTGACACTCCCCTAAAGAGTGTTGTGAAAGCTAGCTTCTCATGAAACTGCGTTCAGCTTCACAGATAGCACATTTTTAAACATGATTATCTTTGATACCTTTAAGGAAGGCAGGTACATGGCAGTTCAACACAGTTCCCAGTGCTCCTTATTACTTTTACCCAGAGCTCTTTACTTCTTTATGTTATTTTTGGAGATTGCATCGCTTTCAGTGATGATATGTAAGTACCATTTCTCATGCAAAGTACCCAGTTTCAGACTTCTTTAAATCATGCATCCAAGCAACTCTTAGCATTTTTCATAAGGATGACTTCCAGTCACTTTGATATCCAAACATCCCACACTGAACTCTTTCTCATCTAACATATTCCTTCTTTGTTCTCTAGCTAATGACTAGCATTGTTCCAGAAACTCCTTTGCTTCCCAGAACTAAATAATCCCAAGTTTTGTTGATTTTATCTCTTCAGGCTTTATGTCACTTATTTTCCTTTCCATCCCCCTGCTCATCTCTCTTTAGGACTTGCAATATCCTTATCTCTGGTCTGGTCCCTTTCAATTTCTCCTCCTGGCTCATTTCCTGATGGCATTTAAAATGCACATTTGATCCTGTCACTCTATGCTCAGAATTCTTCACTGACTTCTGTATCAGTTATCTCCTGTTGCATAACAAACAGCCCCATGACTTAGAGACTGAAGGCCGTTTACATTTATCTCACAGTTTCCCTGGGTCAGCAATAGGTGAAGCTTCACTGGCTCAGGATTATCTTTTTGTTATTTAATTTATTTTTTATTGTTGGCTCAGGGTTTTTTTATAAGGCTGCAAATCAAAGTGTTGGCCAGAATTATGGTTTCCTTTCAATATTTAACTGGGAGGTTTTGCTTCCAAGCTCACTCACATGGTTGTTGGCAGGCCTTGTCTTCCTATGAACTATTGATCAGAGATGTCAGTTCCTTGCTATGTGGACCTTTCCATGCAACTACTTATGGCATAGCTATTGACATCCCTCAGAGTCAGGTCCCTGAGAAAGTACAAGACAACAGAAGCCTAGAAGTTTGTAACCTAATTTTGTAATTTAATCACTGCTTCAAAGTTGCTAAGTTCAGTCCGCCCTAGTGTGTGTGTGTGTGTGGGGGGTGGGGTCAGGTGAATATCAGGAGGTGGTGATCATTGGGGCCCCTCGGGGATTGCCCACCACACCTTCCCCTTCCTGAAGCAGGGTCTAGCTTTAGTGTTGTGGGTGAAACAAACAAATGGGGTTCCAGACTTTTACACTGTTGGTGGGAATGCAAACTGGTCCAGTCACTATGGAAACTATGTGGAGTTTCCTCAAATACTGAAACTGAATCCACCTATGACCCAGTGGTTCCTCTTTTAAGAATCTTTCTGGAAAAAAAAAAAAAAACTTTCTGAAGGACATAAAAACAGTAATTCAAAAGGAAACATGCGCTCCTATGTTTATTACCACACTATTTACAATAGCTAAGATGTGTAAACAACCTAAATGCCCCAAAACAGATAACTGGATCAAGAAGATATCACACACACACACACACAAACACACACACACACTACTCAGCTACAAGCCTGGAGCTGGAAGGGATTATGCTCAATGAAGTATATCAGAAGGAGAAAGAAAAATATCAAGTGGTTTTATTTATAGGTAGAATTTGGGGAAAATGGCTAAAAGGTCAGGGAAAAGACAAAACTTGCAGGCAGACCATAGGTGAAGCATACAACACAGTAGGGGACAGGAAGGGAGATGGGTCAAATCAGGGAAGAGACAAGCACAAGGGACTATGGTTCATGGGTGATATGGTGGTGGAAAAATTATGGGAACGACACCTGAGGGAAGAAATCAAATATTGTACAAAAATGAACAATGACACAAGGAAAAAGAAAAGAAGCCAATCTAAAAAAACCCCAAACACCCAATACAAATGAGGTTCCAGCCTTCCCCAGCAACATATCACTAACCTTAACTGGGCAACTGGACTTTACCTATCTGTTTCATTTCATATTTTCTGATAAGTAATTCCATTGCACAAAGTTCTTTTGACTGAAAGGGTTCAAAAGTTACTGATTTAGAAAACGGAATCTAATTTGGTAGAGTTTTTCATGATCTGGCTCCTGCCTACCAATTTTGCCTCTTACCTGTTGTCCCTTCAGGTTCATGTTACTTTCAAGGGGGACAGGCTTAGAGGGGGACTTTTGCAGCTCTTGACTTCATGCACGCTCTTTACTCTCCCACAATGCCAATACCCCGCCCCAGAGTGTCTGCGTCCCCAGAGCGTCTGGGTCCCCAGCGCTAACTCATATGTGTTGCACAAAGTGATTTTTGATAGTTCCAGGCACAGTTCCACTGCAGTTCCAGGCAACTCCAGACATTTTTCTTCTTCATTTTGTTGTGTTTCAACCCTTTAATCAAAGCAATTACCTTCAGTGTTCTTATGGTTGGTTTGTGTCTTCCCTCTAAATTATCTCCAGCGTCCAGTCTAGAACCTGACACTTAGAAGACAGTCATTAGTTATTTGTGGAGTGGATAAATGAGCTTAGCATCGTACACTGGACCATGCCTGAGTGCTGGGGCCCCCTAGGTGTGGACAGAGAGCTGTCGGCAGCCCACATCTTCCCAGGTTGCATGTGGCACCTCAGCTGCCTCACGTATAATCTATGAGTCAGTCATTGTATTCCAGATTGCTCTTCACTGTCATAGCTCCTTACTGAAACGAGCTAATTAAAGCTGAATTATTTTAATTGCTAATCATCAAGGAAAAAGATTCTTTTATGGAAATGGCAGAATGTATGCATTATCCTACCATTAAAAGAAGCCAGACTGTTCTTGTTTCAAATTAGGATAGGTCCATTGCTTCCAGAAGTAAGTGTGGACAATTGGAATGCAAAGAATGGTTGTGTTGTGTTGTGTGGAGCACAAAATTGACCACCTCCTAGTGCAATTAGTGTCACATCACATCACTCAGAAAAAACCCAGTGACTACTAGGCTTACACACTGTGGCCATAAGAGGCTGACTGGCACATTGACGACTAGTCTTTTTGCTCTCTCCTTTTATGTTTGAAATCTACCTTGGAGGTTTATTTTTCCACTAAGTTTTTTTTTTTCATAGATAAAATACTTTACCAGTATGTAAAACAAAGTGACACAAAACTGGTGTGTCTTTTTCAAAGAGCAACTAAGGGACAGAATGGTAAAATTGGAAAACCACATTAGGTGATCCACAAATATCAACCACTCTCAGCACTTTAAAAACATAAGAAATGCAGGGCCTCCCTGGTGGCGCAATGGGTTAAGCAACACACTATGAAGCAAACCTCAGCCACTGCAGCATGAGTTCGATCCCTGCCACTAGCCAGGGAGGGGACCCTCTCCTGCCTTGCCCACTGCTGCCCTCGGTCAGTCTGCCTGTTCTGTTCCCCATTCTGTCTGGTGAATCCTCTCACCTCCCACAACTCTGGCCTGTACCCCAGCTCTTGTATGCATGAATAAATAAATCTTTAAAAAAAACAAAACAAGAAATGCTACCTGGAACTGGCTTTGGTTGTCTTTTTTGCCTTTCATGGTGACACCTGGGCTCTTTCGTGGAAGAGCAGTCCTTCATGGTGCAACATTGGAAGGTTAGGTAGGACCATGACTATTTATCTACTATGGGTTTATCCTTCTTGCAATGCATAAAATACCCTTTTAAGTCTAAAACTGTTGCAGCTGGGGACACTCCAGGAGGTAAAACATTCAGTAAGATTATGAGCTAGTTTATTAAATAAAACCTCTTTTGAATTTCAAAGGCCCTAAAGGAATCTCCTAGTTCTGGGGGCTTATGTTTGGAAAACAGATGTCTTTCAATATCATTTATGAAATTTTAATCATATTTTTCAAATGTGTCCATTCAAAAATATTTTGAGTGTTCCCTAACACCCCCCAAAATGCCAGGTATTGGGAATACATAGCTGTCTTGGTTTTTGAGGTATACAGCAATAGGTACAGCATGTCCTTGAGTAAGCAGGAGTGAATAAGAAAATTCTTCAAGCAGTGAGAACTTAAAGAAAAGGCATTGAGGGCCTCCCTGGTGGCGCAGTGTGTTAAGCAACGCACTATGAAGCAAACTGCAGCCACTGCAGCATGAGTTCGAGCCCTGCTGCCGGCCAGGGAGGGGACCCACATGGTGCGGCAGACCTCTCCTGCTGTGCCCGCTGCTCCCCTCAGCAGTGTACTTTTGTTGATCTGCCTGTACTGCTCCCTGCTCTCTGTGGTGAATCCTCTCACCAACCCCCCACACGTCTGGCCTGTACCCCAGTGCTTGTATGCATAAATATATAAATCTTTAAAAAAAAAAAAAGAAAAGGTATTGAGTGAGCACTTAAAGGAAAGGTAGGCTCCCTGCATACAGGGGTTCAGGCAATTCATGGCAAAGGAAATGGGATGAGGGAAGACACAGAGACAAGCAGAAGAGGATGTTATATGCTCTGAAAGAAAATAATAGTTCATAAAGGATATAGATTTGAAGGTTTGGGGAAGGGTAGCTGGAGAAGAGGTTGGGAGGACTTTGTATATCCTACAAAGGATATACAGTTTTTTCAGTAGGCAATGAAGTGCCAAAGATATGATATGATTAGATTTTAGAGATCTTTCTTCTCAGCAGTAAAGAACTGGGTCATAGAGAGTCTGTGGACATGGTGCTGGAAAGAGGAGGACTAATATTTATTGAGGATCTGCCAGGCTTTTCACATATCTGATCATGTTTAGTGCTCATTGTCAGTGATGGAATCATAACTCTCTCTTAAGAGCTAAGGTTAGATAACTTACCCAAGATCAGCCAGCAAGGTGCTTGAGGAGCTGAGTTCTGATTCCATTTCGTCTGATTCTGTCTGATTCCAAAGCTGCTGTGTGTCCTGTATGTCAAACTGGATGATGAGGGTCTGAATTATGCCAGCAGCAATGCTGAAGATGCATCCTCCCTCCCCACAGAAGACTCCTAATTTAGTTGCACCTCATTTGGAGCTTCTCCATCTACTTCATCATTCTAATTGCTTTAATATGACAAATTGACCAATTACTAGCAGGTTATTTATAAGCATGGTGGAATTAGTCGCTTGGTTCAATCAAGCAACCAAAAAGTAACTGATTTGTAATGACTCGATTTATCAAAGTGTTCAAAATGGTTGGTGTGCATAGACATAACTTACATTAGCCTTAGACAAATATATGTAATGGAATGGGAAGGGAATATTGGACTACTTACAAAGAGCATCTGAACAAAAGCAATTCTAATCCTAGCTCTATCCATAATCAAGTGGACAAGCCATATTTTTGAGTGGTAAAGATGTTCTAGAAAACCTTCTGTTTTGTTTTGCTGATAAAGAAATGGAAGTCCAGAAAGCATGTGGGATTTACCCACATCTCCCAGCCAGAGAATGACAGAGCTTAGCCTTGAACCATCTGTATTGTTCTGGTGCCAGGTCTGATGTCTGCTGCACTGTGACCACTTAGCCTTTTGAATCTGCAATTACTTTGTCTACAAGATGACAGGATTGGTGAGAGATATTAGTTAGTTTTACTATGTAAGAAACCACCTAAAACTTACCAGCTAAGAACAACCACTACTTTACATGTAGCTCGCTATGCTGTAGTTTATTTTGGTATTTTTTTCCTGGTTAGGGTTGACATAGTTGACCTCTGTGAACTTTCATGCTTCTGTGATCAGCTGGTGGATCTTGAATGATCTAATCTACCCCCCACTGATAGTTGAAGTGGACTCTGGGACCATTGGCTGGAGACTGGCTACCCATCAGCGGGGGACCTCCATTCTCCTCAAGGCATTTCATCCTCCATTGGGCTTGCTCAATCTTGTTGTACACCTGGTGATTTCAGGATTCCAAGGACATAAAGAGAGGGCAAAACCCAGTGACTGTACCCTCTGGAAATCTTTTCAAAGCCATCTTTGCCATTCTCCATTGGCTAGAGAAAGTCACATGGTATGGTAGGCAGTTTTAAAAAATGGCTCCTAGGGGCCTCCCTGGTGGCGCAGTGGGTTAAACAACGCACTATGAAGCAAAACCACAGCCCCTGCAGCATGAGTTCGATCCCTGGTGCCCGCCAGGGAGGGGACCCACATGGCGCAGCAGACCTCTCCTGCTGTGCCTGCTGCTCCCCTCAGCAGTGTACTTTTGTTGATCTGCCTGTTCTGCTCCCCGCTCTCTATGGTGAATCCTCTCACCTCCCCCCACCCCCACATTTCTGGCCTGTACCCCAGTGCTTGTATGCATAAATAAATAAATCTTTCTAAAAAAATGGCTCCTAAAGTTTCCTAATTTCTGATATTCATGACCTGTATAATCTGCTACTTTTTTGTGTGACTGGACCTAGTAACTTGCTTCTAACAAGTAGGATATGGCACAGGTATAGCATATTACTAGTGATATTAGGTTATGAAAGACTTTGAGACTTTCTCTGACTCTTTTTCGTGTGCTTGCTTTGGTAAAAGCAAACTGCCATATGTGAATGCCCTATGGCAAGGAACTGAGGGCTCCAGCCAATAACCAGTGAAGGACTGAGACTCTCAGCCCAACTGTTCTCGAAGGAATGGAATGCTGCCAACATCCAGTCAGTGAGCTAGGCGAGCTGGGAGGCAGAGGCTCCTCAGCTCAGAGGAGATGGCAGCCTTGTTCAATAACCTCCATGCAACCTTGTCAGCAGTTTTGCACAGAGGACCTAGCTAAGTCCTACCTGGGTTCCTGACGTACAGAAACTGTGCGTGCTTCAATTTGGGAGTGATTTTGTTACACAGCAATAAGTGACTGATACAGATAGCTCACCTCAGAGTCAGTGTGGGAAGGGACTATTTGAGGACGTGGTTACGGAAAGAGTAATTATTCATACATACTTGCTAACAATTTAAATCAGATGGACTTTTCCCAGCCATTGGGAGTCTGAGATGGAATAATTTTTACTACTTCAACAGTTATTTATTGTCTGTGCTAGGTACTGAGAACAACACTGTGTAGTACAAGATAGAGGACTTGCACCTGCTTAGAAGATGCTGGTAGTCTGAGGCAGAGGAGGGAGGGGATACAGAAAGACGGTCCTTCTTTCAAATATTTGTTCAACAATTCCTTCTTTAATTATTTTTTTAAAGTTGAGTGACATGAAGAGGGACTATATACAATTTAACCTGGGCTGGTCATAGGAAACTTCTCTGAGGAGGTGGCACATAGGTCAAAGAGAGAGGCAGAAGAGAAAAAAAGGGAAAAAGAGGAAAATTCCAGGCAGAAGGACTAGCATTTTTAAAGGGGAACTGGAGTGATGTTAAGAAGCTATGGGAGAATTTCATATTTATGATTAAATTGCAGTCATTATGTGATAATGGTATTGTGGGTTATGGTTTTTAAAAGTTCCGTTAGAGATAAATGCTAAAATATTTATGGGTGAAATTATAGGATGCCTGGGTTTTGCTTCAAAATAATTCAATGGCAGGGTGGGAGTTAGGAGTGGGTAGAGTTGTAGATGAAATAAGATTTTTCAAATGAGTTAATAATTATTGAAACGGAGTGATGGGTACTTAAGGGTTCATTATACTTAGTTTCTGGACTTTTTGTAGGTTTCATTTATCATAATAAAACTTAAAAATCTTGTATACTGAAAAAAACATCTTGAAAACTGTGTGTGTGTGTGTGTGTGTGTTTTAGAGGTCACGGTACTCTTATCTCTTCCTGCTCCACTGCAGACAGTAAAGGTTAATAACATCTTTAGGCAATGGGGCAGAATGGGTTTTGTGTTATAGAAAAAATAAAGATTTCACAGCTACACATCATATGTCTTACACAGAGTATTTGTGTAATGTACCTTGCCCCCTAGCCAAGGTTCTATATTACATTATTTTTCATGTTCATTTTCCACTAGTTGAGATAGTATGTTTCACATACAGTAGACATACTTCACCCTACAATAGAGAAGGATTCTGTTCAAGTATTAGTGGCTGAAACGCTGAAAGGATTTTTTGGTAAGGTCTTTTGACATGGACAGTATCAAAGTGAGGTTATGGGTTCAGGAAGAGAAAAATGGGGTGGGACAGATGGAAATCTCCTTTTGTTTGAAAAACTCTTGGTTGGCTTACTTCAGCAATAATGGATTATGGATTTCTTTCACTAAGTTTTTTTTCCTTTTACTTAAGTTAATTTGGGGTGGATCAAACTGAAATTAACAGTAGGAATGGACAGATTTTGAATCAGGGATGTACTTTGTTAGGATATTTTTCAGGAGTCGGGAGTGTGTGGGGCAGAAGCTGAAGTTGCTTTGTGTTGATATCTATTTTGATGTTCGTTTGTTGGGGACACCATATTTTGTGATTTCAGTTTGGTTCTTTCTTGAAAATACCTTTGTCATCAATGAGCCCCCCTACCCCTGAAAAGACTTTCACTAGAGTCAGATATAGGCAAATTACATTTCCTATCTCAAGCCAAGTTTAAATAAAAGGGAAAATTATGAAAGATAGCTTAAGACAGCAAGGCCTTTCAGTGCTTTAAGATAAATTTGTTATTTCAAAACTGTGAGGAGTCTCCTTGTCATTGCAAAGCAGAAAAGGAATAAAATAATGATGAAAGTGGACCTGGACATGAACATGTTCCCACACAGCATTCAGCTAAAATGCTTTGTTGTTTTCCCCTGAACCTTGGCAATTACAGGCATTTTCCTCTGCTCTGAAAAACATCTGGCAAATAACAAGAGAAGGTCCTCTCCTTTTCTGTGTTCAAGACTGGGTTCTGGCCTTATTGTAGGGAAATGCTAATTCCCAAACTGTGCTCCCTGGGAGCAAATGGTTTGTTTTCTCTTCACTGAATCCAGCTCAGGGTGGGCTCTCGGCAGCTGAGCCTGGCATGGAAAATCTATTTGGAGCAACTTGTTCCCAGGAGGAAAGAAGGGAAGCTGATTGTGTGGGGAAACCGCAGCCGCCATCCAGCCAATCCCACCTGCTGGCCAGGGTAAGCATTAACATGCAGAGGCACAGAGTCCAATGCAAACAGTAGTCCTGTTTGTGTGCCCACCCACATGCACTGCACACACCCGACTTCACGAACCACATCCACGATACAGGCGTGACATGCCAGTTACTCACAGCACACTGACACACACATATCACACACACTCTGTAACAATCATGTCTACCTACACACAAACACATATAACTAACCATACACATACCACACACATCACATACACTCTACTATACAACATACCACCCCACTCATGGTCATACAATCCATGCCACATACATGTATATACACACCTCATCACACACATCACATACCTTGTGTTAAACATTATGTAGCCAATTAACAATACATCAGACACATACCACGCACTCCACCTAACAATCACATTCATACTAAACTACACACATATTCCACATACCAGTACCTCCCCATTATACATGCACCTCTTTCTCTCTCTCACTCACACACACACACACCAACTTGGTTACTTTCCTACTCAACAATGCAGGGACTGCAGCCCCAAATGCGACTGCTGTGGGTGGGCTTGTGAAGGGTCTAGAGGGAGGCTGGGGTGGGAGGGTGCGGAGACACTGGGGTTTCTGGCCAGTTGGGTGGGGCCAGCGCCAATAGCCTCACTGGGGGCTGTAGGCAGCTCTGGGGGAGCTTGTGAATGTGCAAGTGCTTCTGGAGGGATTCTGTGTCCAGACACTCTGGGAGGTGTGTGCGAGGAAAATGTGAGCCGCTTGTGGAGAACGGCTGTGTGTGTGTGTGTGTACAAATCGCCTGCGGAGGCGCAGAAACCAGCCCCTTGAGCGGACCCGATGGGCGTGCCCTCGGTGTGCACAGTCCTCCGTGGAGTGTGGCCGCGTGTGTCAGTCCTCCAGAGGCCCCAGCCCGGAGGGAAGTGTGTGTGAAGTGTGCTTGGAAGCCGGCGTGCGTGTGAATACTGAGCCGCCGAGGCGTGTTCATAACGGCCCTCTATGGGTCGGGTCAGTCTCCCGGGCATGAGCGAGTGTGTGGCGGAGTCTCCCCGGGGCGGGAGTGAAGGCTCCCACCGCGGTGCTCCCAGAGCGTGTGTGAGCAGGCGAGGCCGGGGGAGGGACGCCGGGGGCCGGACGCCGGGGGCCCGCCCCGGCCGGCCAGTGCGCGCGAGTGCGCGTGTGCGCGTGTGAGTGCGCGTGTGCGCGCGGGCGGGGGCCGCGGCGCGCGCCTGGGGGGAGGAAGGGCGGGAGGAAGGCGGCGGCAGGCCCGGCCCCCGGTCGCAGCGCGCGGGGCGGCTCCTCAGCGAGCCTGGGACCGCCGCGCTCCCGCCGCCGCCGCCTCGCGCTGGCGTGACTCCCGGCCCGCGCCGCGCCCGCCCGCGTCCGCAGCCGACTCGGCTTCCTGCCCGCCCAGGCGCCGCTTCTCCCGGGCTTCGCTCTCGGCTCGGCGGAGGGAGAGGAAATGAGGGCGGCGGCGGCTGCCGCGCCCGAGCGGGGTTGGAAGAGCGGGAAAGTGGACGAGGCTCAGGCCCTGGCGCGGAGTTGCGCCGCCCGCAGACCCGACTTCCAGCCGTGCGACGGGCTCTCCATCTGCGCCACGCACAGCCACGGCAAGTGCTTCAAGCTGCACTGGTGCTGTCACCTGGGATGGTGTCACTGTAAGTCGAGCTGCGTCTCCCGCCCTCCGCCGCGGGCCCGGGGCGCCCGTGGGGCGGCCCGGGGTCGCCTCTGGGACCCGGCGATGCGGAGCTGCGGGCCGGGGCAGCCCTGGGGTCCCGGCCGCCCGGCGGTGCCCTCGCGCTGGACGACTGGGGTTGGCGCTGCCTGGCAACGGGATGAGACCCCTGGGTGCTCGAGCTTTAGGCGCTTCCGCTAGAAAGGGTGTCTTCCCGTCCCAGGAAAACTGGGATCTGCGTGTTTCTCTTTCTTCTTTGACGACCAGGCAGTGTGCTGAGAAACGGCAGGAATCGGCAGAGTGAGGCAAAGCCTTTTTTCAGGGCTGGTGGTTGAAGATGCTCCTCTTTCATTCTTCACTTTTGTCTTGCCCAGCTGCTGTTTAGAAGAAAGAGCCCATGCAAATGGGATTGTGGTCCATTTACCGTATCCAAATCGAGAAAGTGCTAAAGTGGGAGGGACTGCTTCCAAGAAGTTAATATTAGCAGTTTGGAAGGGTGAACTCCTTAAATACCCAGTTGCAGCAGAGAGAGCCAATATATGAGACTGACCATTATAAAATGATTGAAAGCAAGCTTAAATAATCTTAAACCAATTTATAAAAGCCAGAACCAAATGGTCTAGGCCTTTTCTCTTTGTTTACCCTGCCTGTGATTTTTAAGTGGATTAAACTTAAGTAGCCATTTAATCAGAATTCCACAATTTGATTACTTCATAGTATTTGGACTGCTATAGCTGATGAATCATTTCTTTTTAGAAATACATTCTAACCTCAGTGCCCATATAGCCTTATAACAGAAGGGTTTTGGAATGCTTACAAATTTTTAAAGTCATCTTAAAATTATTTTTTTCCTTCTTGGTTAGAGAAAAATGGCTCCCAACAAGGGATGCCCTATCTAACAAATCTTTATTTACTTGAGTTGAATATAATAAGATATTTTATTTGAATATATGACATAGAGGATAGAAAATTCTTACATTTTATTTGCAAACCCAAGGCACATTGGACTGTATTTATTTTTGTGTCCTGTGCTGGTGGGTCAATTTCTTCCTGTATCTCGGTTTTCCTTTTGCTCTCAAATCTCTCTCCAATTATAAAACATCACTTCAGTGGGGGACAGGATACAAAGTTGGAAGTAGCCACTGTAGGAAACCTAGGATGCCGAAGCAAGTAAGTAGGATATGAGAGTCCATTTCTTGGGGAAATGTAGGTCCACAGCGTAGCCTATAAGGACTGTAAAAGACAATACAGTTCCGTGCCTGTCTTATTTCAGCAATTTTCCCTCTAACTACACCATTACTGGTGTACTTACACCAGTAGCTATACTTACAGTCTTTTCAGGTAGCTTCTTTCTTCATTATACAGCTTTGACTTAAAATACCCTTCCTTATATGGCTACTTCCTAACTTTTTTTCACTGGTGCTACTTCTGCCATATGAAATCATAGAATAATCTAATTCAGTTTTAGATCATGACTGTTTCAACTCTTCAGCTAGACATACATTTCTCACAGACAGAGATTGCCATCTCTCCAGACCCAACCACTGTCACAATGTCTGGCCTGAAATAAGTTTGTTGAATGACTGACTGAAGGTAGTTATCATTTTCCTCTCAAGGCATCATTTTGTCCTATTTATAAATCTCCATTCTTTCCTGCCTTTCCTTTTATGGAAGAATCTTCAGGCTGCTAACCATATTGGTTGATCTATTCTGAACATGTGCCAGCACGATTATGATCTTTGAAAACTGTGACCCCCAGAAGGATACACAATATCCCAGTTCTGGTGTGATCAGTCCAAAGCTGAGAGAACTGCCATCTCCTATGTTTGAGTTACTACCACTGCTGCAGCTGGCATCACATTAGCTTTTCTGATATCTGCATCATATTGAGCTTGCTGCTGTCAGATTGAACTTAGCTTGCTGTCATTTAAAGCCATTGAGCCTTCTTTTTGCTTATTTTACATATGTGGCAATTAAGTCATAGCACCTGCCCATCTCAGTTTTATGTCTATTTTTGGACACTGGTATTGATTGATTTCTTAGGGTATTTTCCTCTTAAATTCCATTTTACTGGAATTAGCCCATTTTTTTCCTGTCTTGTCATTGTGTTTTTAGATTCTACCTCTTTATAATATAGCTCATGAATCCCCTATAACATGTAATTTCCTGTCAACCACATATTGGTTATCAGCAGTAGTATTCTACATCTTTTTCCAAATTACAGATAATTCTTGAAGGCCACGGATGGGAGTCCTGAAGCTTCCCTTTTAGGTTGATAGCAGTTCATTCATTAATGAATACTTATTGTTATAGTTGTTCAAACTATTAACTAAACGCCTGATTGTACCCATTATTACTATATACTTATCCCTATTGTTGTAAAGAGGATTTTGTCAAATACCTTGTTGAAATACTACTAACATACTGTTATTACTGCTTTGATCTATGAGCTATGTGTAAACACATTCTCCTAAAAGAGATAAGTCTGATATAAATTCAGGTTGATTCCACAAATACTTACCATTATCTTTTCTATTCACTTAGAATAATCTGATTTTAGGAAAGGCCTGGCTTGAGTGTACTGGACTATTATTGACAACTTTTTCTTCTTTTCTGTTTTTATTATTTTTTTAAAAAGATTTTAAAAAAATTTACTTAATGCATACAAGAGCTGGGGTACAGGCCAGAGGTGGGAGAGGGAGGGTGGACGGACAGTGAGAGGATTCACCAGAGATAGAGCGGGGAGCAGAACAGGCAGATCGACTGAAATACACTGCTGAGGGGAGCAGCGGGTGAGACAGGAGAGTTCTTCTGCACCATATGGGTCCCCTCCTTAGCCAGGGATGGAACTCCCACTGCAGTGGCAGCTAAAGCTCTAAAGTGCAGCGCTCAACCCATTGCGCCACCAGGGAGGCTTTTTCTGTTTTTTAATCACAAGTACGTTTATTTGATCTATCCCAGTCTTTGGCAACCCTCCAGGGCTCCATGCTTACTCCATTGGCAGTGATTCAGTGATCACATTCATCAGGAACTTCAGTTTATTTAGAGTGTCAAGTGCTCTGTACCTCACCTCTACTAGACATCAGCTCTGTGTTTCTAGCCCAAATATCACTTTTCTTGAAAAGAAGATTTCACATATTTGGGAAGTTCTGCTTGCTTTTGGCATTCATGAACATTGCAGCATCAATCCAAAGCAAAATTCCTTTAATTCTTTTGAATATTTTTTGAGCACCATCTCTTTATGAGACATTATTATAGGAACTAAGAATACAAATATTAATACACCTGGGTCATACCCTTTACTTAAAGAGTATGAGGGCATGATTTATTCTTTTTTAAAAAAATTATTATTCCTTTAAAATTATTAATGATATGGCTGAGAAAACTATCAGCTTTTTAATCAAATAAAAAAGTGCTAAAATAAAGGCTATTTTGGTGCTTGAGAGAGGAAATTTAGAACAAATAAAGAAGTTCAGTTTTCTGTGATTGATATTAGATCTTATGAAATAAAAAAGACTGAAAATATATGCATTTTCACAAAAGACATAAAATGTGTATATTCATAGCTGCAGTGCTTGATAAAATAATTATTAAGGGAAATAGTGTATTTGGGTCATGACCAGATTTCGAGGACCATATCTGGGAGGAAAACTGTAGCATATTCTGTTGGACTGAATAAATAATGGCCATAAGTATGAAATTTTAATTTTTTTCCCAATAGGAAATAATAGTGAGGTCCTACCTGATGGCACAGGGGGTTAAGTCTCAGTACTATCAAGCTATCACCCGTCACTGCAGTTCAAGTTTGATTCCCCACCCCCAGAGCTAACCCACATGGTGCAGCAGATCTCTCCTGTCTTGTCCTGCTGCAGTGTATTTCGGTACATGTGCATGTTGTGCTTCCCACTCTGTCTCTGGTGAATCTTCTCATCCCCAACACTTCTGGCCTACACCCCAGCTCTTGTATGCATAAATAAAATAAATCTTAAAAGAAAAGGTAATAGTGAGTCAAATTCTTGAGTGAAGGATTCTAAGAGGATTTTAAGAGAAAAAAAGACATGGGAAAAAGGGATTGGAAGGAATAAATTATATGCAGATATTATAAAAATAGCTCTTGTGACTTGAGTATTTAGAAGGAATGGGAAATTAGATTGTTAAGACATTGGGAAGGGACGAACAGAAAAGGTGAGAAGCCTGGAGCTTAAGTTGATAGAGACCTTGGGCATTATAGTGATTTGGGCAATCAGGAATGAAACCTACAAGGGAGGTTATTTTGTATCAGTTTTTAAAATGCAGTGAATGAAATTCATGTAATGGAAATTGGCTTAGATTAGATTTGGGGGGAAAGGAAGAAGAAGATTATGACTTTTAGACTTCTAGAATTCTTTCCTATGCAACTTGAATGAATGGTGGTGCCAAACATGCACTGACAGCAACTTAATATTGGAGAAATATGTTTGGTTGATCATGAATCATGAATTCGGTTTTGAATCATGAGTCCAGGAATACTGTTAAGCTAATTTTGGATTATTGAGTTTAAGCTGTCTTGGCATCACATGGTGATGTCAAGTGGACATTTGGATGGGGATCTAGAAGTCAGAGGAGAGATCCACACTAGACAGACTGTTGGAAGTCATTTTGCAGTTGTAGCCTTGAGGAAGCATGAGCTCACCAAGGTAGAGGCTGTGATATGAGAAATGAAACCCTTAGGCTTTCCTCTTGGCACACTAACATTTAGAGCCTGGATGCAGGAAAATGAACTGGCAGCACAGTCTGAGAAGAAATGGCCAGAAAAGGAAAATCTAGAAAGTTGGTGTTGTAGAAGCCAAGGGAGTATTTTAGGAACATATGCAAAGATGAAATCAGTTTTCAGCAAGTAACTTTCAGATATTATTGAAACATACAGGTAGTGATTTTCTTTATTATTGGAGAAGTGGGTGAAAGGTTTAGTCTTACAACAATAACTTTGGGAATGTGCTTAATTGTAGTATTAGTCAAAATTACTTGAAACAGTGAATTCTTCAAAGTAGAAAGAAAAAAAAAACACAGAATGCTAGGTTGAGATAACAGTTAGTATTAATTGAGTGATTACTTTTTGCCAGAGTAAGCTTATTATGCTCTGAAATAGTCAATTATGTCATTATGTATATTTTACAGTTGAGAAGTTAAGTAACTTTCCCATAGGCACATAGCTATGCAGAATAGAGAATGGATCTATGGCTGAGACCTGGATTCTTAACCACTGTAGATACTGTAGAGCAATTTGAAAATAATGGGCAAACCCAGCAGTTTTCTGGCTTCAGTAAAGCCAGTGATAGGGCAAGTTTTTAAGAAATGGATGGCACTGTATCGGTTTCAATAGTGACATACATAAGATGAGAACGGTAAAGAGCCACTGAATGTGGTGGGAAGTAAAATCCGAATTAAGGGTTAAGGAAGAAAAGGTGATTAGAAGGTTAGATGGGGTGGAAGTGAGAGGGTGTATGTGGTATAATGTGGGTGCCACCAGCAGAACTCAAAGTTGGTTTAATAAAGTCACATACTAGATGAGCTCAGTTTTCTACAGAAGACATCTTAAAAGATGTCTGTCTCTTTCAGATTGAAAGCAGGAAGAGTGGGACTTGATGTAGTCTAATAGATGATATTAGCATATCTAAAGAAAGACTGTAACAGCAGAAGGTGGATGGGCAGCTTGGGAATATAGAAAAATATGTGATGGAGAGGCAGAATTTGGTAGTGTTTTTTTTTTTTTTTTAATTTCAGGACTGTTGAGAGAAGGTGGTACATTACCTGGAGAATTGATGTCTGGTCCTTGTGACCTGACCATTGCAGCAAACATTAGGCTATAATTTGCCTCCTTACCCCTACCTATTTTTGGATTTCTTTTAGGGAAAGAAGGAGCTCATTAGAGAATTTAACTGTCAGGACCTTAGGGCAAATATACATCTCTCTCTTAGTAATTATATTAGCATTGTGGTTTTTGTATTACTCTATTTGTTGTATTTTCTACTTCTATGCCACTTTTGGGAAATTCACATAATCAAGTTCTGACTTCCCTAGGGTAATGCCAGCTGGTTTTCCTAAGAAACATCTCAATCATATCAATAATAATAGCTACAGAAAATATGTTTAAGATGCTTTACAGTGAAAAACCAGTACAAAGAAGAATGGAGTGGTAGTTTGGATGGAGAAAGCAACTGAAGCATTTTCCTGAGAATAAGGGTTCTTACCATGACAAGTTGTTGAAGGAAGAGAATAGAGATGTTGAGAGGACAAGTGTAAGATCAAGTTCTGAGTGAGAAATTCCTCAGTTTTTCCAGAGAGAGAGAAATCGGAGAGGTAAGTTTTCCCAACCAAGTGATGCTTTAGTCAAAGACACACAATTTCAGTAATAATAAGTAACACACAAATGCTTACATGCAGACACACTTGCAATCTTAGCATGTTAGCTCATTTAATCTCATGACTGTGTTGCGAGGTGGATGCTTGTCCTTATTTCAGGTTATTGTCTTTGCTCTTTAGACTAGGAAACATGCTGAAGGTAACATGTTGTAGCTCTGGCCACATACAGGAAAAATGTACATCAGAATCTTAACAAACCAACCGGCAACCAGGGCTCTGGGAATCTTAGTTCCACTTGAGGTACAGTGAAGATCATTTTAATTGTCTTCAATTTTTCTTGGAACTAATAGGAGTTAGGTAAATAGGAGAAATGAGAATGGTTTCTGATCTTTTTTTTTTTTTTTTTAAAGATTTATTTATTTATGCATACAAGCACTGGGGTACAGGCCAGAGGTGTAGGGGGGTGAGAGGATTCACCACAGA